>JAVSBS010027701.1:49706-65739 GCA_033124195.1 Coracias cyanogaster
CAAGATGCAACCAGCTCCAACAGAAGCCACACCCAACAGGAAGCTCTTCTGACTAACAAATACTTTCTGCTCAAGCTGGTCCCACCTTGTCTCTTACTGCCCACTTTCATTTTCTTGCAACCTTCACAATGGCACGCAGGATATCCTTGAGGGGGTTCCCAGTCTCATTTCATCCAATTTCATAGGATCTTCCTTCAGACCATCCTGCCGACTACACCAATTTTGTTCTGTTATGTCCAGCAGGTGATGCTAGCACCACAGTGGGCAGCAAAGGAGCTGGGCCCACAGGAACCTATGGCAGGACTGTCTGAAAGAAGACTCCTGAGGGGATGTTGCTGAGTTAAGTGTTGGCCTGTGTGATCAGGCAACTGACAGCAGCATGAAATGATGATAGCTGAACTAGCAGAACATCCCTCTACTTCCCCTCCTCAGGAAGTTGTAGAGAGTAATGAGGTCAGCCCCCAGCCTCATTTTCTCCAAGCTACTCCAGAGTACTTAGCTGCTCCTCATAAGACATTTCTTCCAGTCTTTTCACCAGTTTTGTTGCTCTCCTCTGGATATATTCAAGGACCTCCACATCCTTCGTAAATCCTGGGGCCCAGAACTGTGCACAGTGCTCAAGGTGAGACCACACCACTGCTAAATAGAGCCAGATGGTCACCTCTTTTGACTAGCTGGTTATACTGCGTTTGATGCAGGCCAGGATGTGATTTGCCCTCTTGGCTGCCAGGGCACCCAGCTGACTCCTATTGCGCCAGCTGTCAACCAGCACCCCCAGATCCCTTTCTGCAGGGCCGCTCTTCAGCCACTCCTCTCCCCATTTATACTTGTGCCCATTCCTACTCATCCTAGGTGAAGTATGTGGCATTTTTACTTGTTAAATTTTATCCTATTAATCATAGCCCAATGCTTCAATCTATCTATATCCCTCTGCAAGGCCTTCTGTCCCACAAGAGAGTCAACAGCACCTTCCAGTTTAGTATCATTGCAAACTTGCTAATGCATTTAACTCCCACATGCACGTAAATATATTGAATAGAACTGGACCTAGAATTGGACCCTGATGAAGATCACTGTCAACAAGCCACCAGCTAGATGTAGCCCCATTCACTACAACCCTTTGAGCTCTGCCCTTCAGCCACAAGGTCAGGAGGAAGCAAGTAATGGCAGAGGGCACAGAGACCTGGGTCTGTGAGGTATGCAGGGACACCTTTGGCATAGCAGATTGTGTGCCAGGACAAAGGTAGAAGATGTCATGAGCTGTTTGGAGAGGTTACTTGGGACTGCAATGCATGAGCTGTGATATGTGCCATTATATCCAAGACACAGGAAAGAGAAGGAAGGAGGCTAAACCTAAGCTGTTGGCAGGGGTCCAGCACATCCATATTGGAAGTCTCTGAATTACTGCCAGTCTCTCTGTTAAGAGATGAGAGACAGGAAAAGCACTAGACCTCAGATCCTATTCCACCCTAAGCAAGCTGAAGGCTACTCCTGTTAACTATGCCAATTTGTTGCAGAGGGGAGACATTTAAATAGTCTAAAGAATCACCATCAAAGATATTAACAAAAATGATTCTTAATATGGATTTTTTTAAGTGTAACTTAACAGAATTCAATGGCAAGCTTCACTCATGTTGCACTATGTGTAAGAAGCATACAAAGGAAAATCAAGTTAGAATTGGGTCAGAATGATTTATGCAGAGATTGGGTATAAAAGAGTAAGGAAACCCCTCTCATTCTGTCACAAGGTTCAGAATAGACCTCCATGCTTTCTAAACTCCTTCTAAGAGAACAGTCTAAAGTGCCGCTAGATCAAAACTTAGTCCCAGATTTGGCCAACGGTTTATGTCTAAAGGAAAAGGCATGATGTTAAGGAATAGTGTAGTCAGCAGGACTAGAAAAGTGATCATCCCACTGCACTCACCGCTGGTAAGGCTGCATCTTGAGTACTGTGTTCAGTTTTGGGCACCACAGTACAAGAAAGACATTGAGGTTCTGGAGAGGGTGCAGAGAACGGCAACAAATCTGGTGAAGGGTCTTGAGGATAAGTCTTATGAGGAATGGCTGAGGGAACTGGGGTTGTTTAGCCTGAAAAGAGGAGGCTGAGGGGTGACCTTACCATTCTCTACAACTACTTGAAAGGAGGTTGTAGGGAGGTGTGTGTTGGTCTCTGCTTACAAGCCACATCTGACAGGACAAGAGGAAATGGTGTTAAGTTACACCAGGGTAGGTTTAGGTTAGACATTAGGAAAAAATTCTACACTGAAAAGGTTGTCAAGGACTGGAACAGGCTGCCTAGGAAGGTGGTTGAATCACCATCCCTGTATGTATTTAAAAGCTGTCTAGACAGGGTGCTCAAGGATATGGTGTAGAAGTGGGCCTGGTAGAGATAGATAATGGTTGGACTTGATGATCTTATAGGTCCTTTCCAATCAAAGCAATTCTATGATTCTGTGAAAACACATTTCTAGCAAAAGAAATTTTCATGGAAACATAGTTGTAATCCCTCAAGAAAAGGATCTTGAAAGAGTTTGTGTTTATATGCATGTGTGTGTACATATGTGTAAGAGAGAAAGACCTTCCTTTCTCCACTTCTGATGTAAAGACCGGGCAAGAGCCACCATTCATCATTCTATACTAGGACAACACAGTCCCTGGTTTGCATTTTGCACAGTGCCAAGGCTGCTATATTTAGCTAAGTAGCAAGCCCTCAGAGGCAATTTACACCGCAAATCTGCATGTCTTTGATTCTGTGGCACAGTGGAGAAGAGCAATGGATTCTGCAAGCATGTGACAATTTGTGCAATTTCCAAAATGGGGAGAAGAGGAAAGAGACGGGAGAAGAAGGGCTGGATAAGTCCTGGGCCATCAGCAAAGTTGGAGGACTTTGCTACCCGTGCAAGAACTGCAGCTGCATCACAAAGAGGTCAGAGCACCAAGGTAGAAAGACCTTAACTCACACACTTTAACTAGCAAGGTATTTTGCCTTTAAAGTGAAGAAAGACAGCAATGTTTAAGAACCTGTTGGTTTATTCCGGGTAATTCAGCAGTCGGCCATCTGCAGTTGATACCTTCCTCGATATAATTTTTCCGTGTTAATTTGAACCCCTGACTTGTTTACAATGTTGTATAAGCACCTGTGCCTGCAAGGTGCTTTTCTCACAACTACAAGCCAGTCCTTGCCATTTCCAATGTCAGTCTTTGTTGTCTTCAGCAGGCTCCAGCTGCAGCCAGTGTGAAGCCATGCTCCTCCATGCGAAGCTGCACTTGCAGATTAGGCAAGTACAGTGAAGGAAGCAGCCCCTGCTCCTTGATGCCTTCTTTGATTGCTCACCTTCATGGAAAACCAATGTGGGGAACAAACCTGGCTAGAAAACAATTCTGACAAGGCCAGGAGGTGGGCAAAACAGCATGGTATGGGAAGATACCAGGTACCACAGTATGAGGGACACCTGCCTGCTCAGATTTTGGAGCCTGAAATGCAGCTTGTTCTTCCTGAACTAAGACTCTGTTTCAACAGTGGTGTCACTACAGATCCAGCCACTTCCTTCATCTTCCTCCCCTCCTGCTAATTGCTGAGCTGAATTATCCCTTAACCTGCACAGCTTCTAAAACAGCAAGAAGAAAGAAATAGATATGCCTTGGGGGGGTATCTGTATTTCAGACAGACTGCCCACTGCAGCCCTGCAGCCCAGCACTGTCTCCTGCCTCCCTCCAGTCTCATCAGACAGATGTGGCTGGAGCTGCTGAAAGCACTGGGGATCTATCAGAATCATCTCACAACAGGAGACAAGTGAAGAGGAAAAATTACTTCCTTGGTTTCCTGCTCCACTGGGCATTGGTTTAACTCATAAAAGAGGAAAGAATGGTAAGAGCACAGCAAGAAAGAAGAGTAGCAGAATGGCACATTTTCTCCCAGAGGTTAGACAACAACCTGTTGATTTTATTTGTGAACAAAGAGTTGGGGGGGGGGAGCAAAAACCAAAAATCATCAGAGTTATATATTACAGCAGGATTAGGCTGATTTCTTAGTAAAGTAACAGGTAGTTCAGAGATTATTTTCTGAGTTATAGAAAGGGAATGCCATGAATATACCAAAACCAAGTAAAACTGAGCAGAAAGGGGTTTTTCTTTCATCTTTCTAAGGGACTGAAATTTGGCATACAGTTTAGGAAGTTAACAAATGCATTTTCTTCTGCAGAGAATAGCTTGAATGATTTTTTTTGTGTTGCTCAGTTTCTTGCCATATATATTGCACTTGAAAACCCAGCTGAGTGACATACATTCTTACATATTTCATCCATTCCTGTACCTCCCTTGTTAATATGTATTCTACCCTGGGTCTAGTTGGGGGAAATGTTATTTTATTAGCAGATAAAATGTTTCATTGCTTCAAGCACATCTATTTTTACTTACACGAGACTCCCAAACCATCCCACTGAAAACCAGAGGCAATCCCAGTGATTTTTATGGGGAAAAAAAAAAAGAGTAAGTCATTTTCTTCAACATAATTTTCACCTAGCTTCTCTCATTCCTTTTCTATAAATTGTGACTGTATTTCACATACAGAGGGAAACGAAACAGAATAATGGGGTGACCCAAGGCACTGCTAGGGGAAGGCAAATAGATCACTCACTGAAACAAAGCACTGTTTTACTTTTCCCCATTTCTACCTGAGATGCTTTTGTCTGCCTGCATCCTGGCCCTGCTGTGCAGGCAGCCCATTTGACATCCCTGCCGTTGCGGAGAACACCCATGCTCCAGGCACCTGCATCCCTGCTGGCATCCCCAGGACTCACCTGAGCACCATTCTCCAGCAGCACCTTTGCACAGGCGACATGGCCACCCAGGCAGGCTTCGTGGAGAGCTGACACACGGTCGGTTGTCACCAGGTTCACGTTGAAACCCTGCAATGCAGGGGAGGGGGTGTGAGGGGAAAGCCTTACCTGAACTATGCAGCTTCCCTGGGGCCAGTCAGAGCAGTCAGAATGTGGGTGGGGAAAGCCATGGAACAAGATGCTTGTCCAGGGAAGGTGCATGGGTTGGAATAATGCTGTTCAGTGCTTTGGTGCTCATCCCCAAAGATGGCAGCTGGTGATGGGTTTGAACAGGAAGAAAGGACAAACTGTGCCTTCTGTTTCTAGTTCTTTACAATGCACTGTCAGTCACAGGGAAGACATGATGTTTCTTTAACTTATAAGAGCAGCATTACCTTCCCTGTTAAGTCCAGCACCAAGAGTTACAGCTGGTGGGATTCACCTCCCTGAATGGGTCTGCCTCTGGCACAGTTATCAGCAGCTCAGCTGGAGACCTCAGCTCCTTCAGTGAGGGGGAACAGACTCCCCTAGGATATGATTCATCCCATGCTAAACCAGCCATTTCTAGTAGGTCAGATGAATTGTGTTCTAAAAATACTTCCACTGTCTATAGGGAATGGCCAGTGTTTTTCACTCAGAGATAGTAATTACCTGGTAAACCTGTTATGACAGATGAGACAAATTCCACTCACAAATCAGTTCCTTTCATTTAACTACTCAGGAAACTTTTTACACTGGAAGAAAGAACCGTGATTGACAAATGCCTTTTTACAAGTATTTCCCTAAATGACAGTTCTACACCTATTCCTGCACAAACAGAAACCAGATATATTCACAAAGGACAAGGCAACTGTCATACGTGTTTGCCCTTGAATGCAGCTAAATATTCTAGTAGTTAAGATTTTACTGTGTAAGATGTGTGAGAACGGGTCTGGAAGCAGCTCCATTTTCCGCTTGATATCTTGTGTCTTGGAACACCATTGGGTCTCTACATGACATGCTATAAACTCGGCAGCTCACAAGATGGCAGCAATGCACTTTTTGGTAGGCAGTAGCAAATGGGCAGAAATAAGTTCTCTGTGAGCAACATAACACTGTAAAAGTCACCATGAAATGATCATTAAAAGCAACCACTGTAAGACAGAAACTCTATGATAGGAAAACAATAGTTTTTCAGTTACGTGAGAGCATTATTAATTTAAAAGCTGTCTCTAAGAATTTCCCGTGCATTAATCGGTGTCAGGGGAATAGATAAAACCTTGAAAAAATGTTGAGATTATTCAGTTTTCTAACTGTATAGATGTTTCATACTTAATGATCAGCATATTCCTTCAAGACGAATGTCTTCTAGATGGTCCTGATAAGAAGAGGAGAGCTATTCTCAATCATTATTTAGATATATATATTTACAAAATGAAACTCAGACATTGCAAGTGAAAGGCAAACCAGCAATCCCTTCCATTATGAAATGGAAACCTGGTTATAGATCTTTATATAGCTATTTGCCAGATACTGCTCATGTTAAACCTTGTTTTCAGATGGTTATGAACTCCTTCCAATGTACCTGAAAAATCAAACTCTTCTTTTGGTGCTGGAACAGGCATTGGTGAGTTCTTTAATAAACTCCAGTGTTCCATTGTCTCATGTCCAGGCATCCCTTGGGGAGCAGAGCCTCACTGGTCCTATGGCAGAGACTTCTGAGTGCGCCACATATACTCTAAATTATAGCTCTATATTTAATTTTAGGCTAGTACTGGAACTATATTAGAAGCAATGAGATATGATTATGCTGGTCCATGAACAGCTTTGTCCCTACATTTACCAAGCTGTGGTAAATCAGCTCCAATTCAAACTCTACAGACAGCTGCCTTGATCTCTTTTCATCAGCAAGGACCCTCATCCTTCACTCCCAGCATGAAACGTCTTCAGGAGAAGGAGGAAGGGTAGATTAACTAAATGATGTATAACCACAACACCAGGTGCTTCTCCAGTGTATAACCAGGTCATCTAGTGTATGACCACAACACTGGATGCCTCACTAACAAGGTGGTGTAAGCCATCTTCCTTATCATTCCTAACCTCCATCAGTTCCTTTTCCATAAAAATAATTTGACATCAGCATGTGAAGGAAAGAGGGATCAGGAAATGGGGGGGAGGTGGGGTGAGGGGTGGGGGGCAGGGAAGGAAGATTACTGGCTGTAAACAGTAACCTCTTTTAGCTGCAATCATGCTTTGATAAATGTCTGAAGTGGAAGCTTTCACACTGGCAGCTCCACTTCTTGAGGATGTTATCAATTTGAGCTGTAGCCTCAATGGTAAAAATTATTTATCTTGAATAGAAAAAGTCTGATGGCCAAGTCACACTCACAGAATTAATTTCCCTGCAGCTGTCTTGATTGGGGTGGAGGGCAGTTGCTCATTGATGTCAGGTAAAGGCACTAAGTTTAAGCAAAGGTGGTAAGGAAGACAGTTGACAAAGCATGAAGAACCTGTCTCTTTGCAGCTGTCCACTTTCATATCTAGCTTCTTGCCCTTTCTAGTATATTCTTTCCTCCTCTCTTTCTTTTGCCTGAACTCATGGTTTCATTCAGAGCAGGGTGTTTAAGGCAGACACCTCTCTCTTTAAGGAAGACTGTGCTTGCTCTTTTATAAAGATGTACTTTTACAGCTTTCTACTGATTTTTTAGAACAGCTGATATATATATTGTTCCTATTCCTAAGCCCAGTTTTCATTGGGTTACCATTGAGAAAGAGGGCAAGGATCATTGTTTATCACAGAGCAAGCTACAAGCTGTAACAGTCTTCATCCTGGGCTTGTCTCCAGCATCCTAACTAAGCAAACTAATACATGCCCAAAGGCGTACAGGCAAATATATTATTTATACAACTGCATTTCTTATGCTGTACTGCTGTCTTTTACCAGGTCACCAACTCACAGATGCAATTCAACAGAAACTACACTTATTCCCAACCTTTTCTTTACCTGTGGGTTTTTACCTGTGCAAGCAAGGTTTTCAGAGACAGGAGGCGTCCTTGGAAGGCAGCCTCATGAAGAGGGGAGCGGTCTGCCCAACTGCCTGAAACAGCAAATGCATAAAAGTTAATTCAGATAAGCAGAAACAGTAGATCTGAAGTGGTCAGGGGAAAAACAGCTGCATGTAAATGCAGATCAGGACTGAAATCAATGTGGGGGTAGTGCTGAAGCTGTTTGATAAATTGATTCCAGCAAAGCAGCTGAGGGCTCAGCACTCCTGAGAAAACTGTCAGCTTGCTAAGGGACCTAAACAAAAGCTTCTTGGCAGAATTTTTAAAAACAGCTGAAAACACGCTCCAGCAAAGACCACGAGTTTAGGGCTGCTGAGACTCACCTGGGAACTTCAGAGCCCTGCAATTCTTTCCTGTTCAAAAATGTACCAGCCTCTGTCTTTCCTAGGGAGCTTTTGTCACAATTCATATTCCATCTTCTCTTGCACTTTATTGAGAGACTCATAGCAGGGAGACAAGGGGATGACTTGTCCATCAAATGAATTCTGGCATGATCCTGGCAGTTTTATTTCCTAAGGTAACATTTTCATAAATAATATTCTCCATCTCAGACTACCAGGCAATAGGTTTCATCCTCCTCACTGGAAGGTTTCAGAAACGACCTTATGGAGAAATAAATTCTGCTTGAGGCTTTTCTTTTCTTCCTTAACCATTTTGAGTTGTTGAACTGTTCATGTTGAACTCCTTCATGTAGGCTAGCTTGCCCTTTGTCTTATCTTAATATATTCGTGTGCCATGAAAAAAAAACCCTTAGCATAGCTACTGCATACAGGCATAGTCAGTCAGCCCAGGTTAAATCCTTGCAACTCAAGTAGAGAGCAAATTTACTTGTCCTATATTAAAATTTATAACCACACCACACCACAGTGTGTAGTAAGTGTTTCTGCACGGGCCAGTTGCATTTACAGTGCCACAGGACCGAAGCAATACCAGTGTTTGCATTCATGCTCTGTTGTACAGCAGCCCCACGAGCACTGTATTTGAAACCCTTGTCCTGTTTAATTTTTTCAGCTATGTTGCACACCAGAGAGAATGGAAGGGGTGATTTATCTCCATTTCAGGTGTTACCCAAGGCAGGGAGAAATCAGTGAGAGGTACAGACACATCCCTGGGGACTTGAGGTCAAGGACACAGCAGAAGTTTCAGTGTTGGCCGAGGAAATCTCCTTTTGTTATCCAGGAATTCAGATGCACTTCAGTTCATGGGGTTACAGTTTTAACTATAGTTACTGCTTTTGTTTCCATTTATTTAAGGAGTGGTTCCTGGGCTCCTAAGGCAGGAAGCTGGCATGGAAAGACCAGCTGGCACAATATATGACTCGCCTCCTAAAGACCAAGTAGGATGCACCAGGGAAAATGATGGAAACATGAACCAGGTAGGGACTGAGAAACATTGTCCTGAAAACATCCCAAAAAACCCCACATCCTTCATCATGCGGGTGACTGAAATAGGCAAGCTCAGTTCAGAAAGTCAGAAGACATTGCAAGTAACAAAACCCAGGGCCCTTATATGGCAGGCAGATTCTGAAGTGACTCAGACAACAGAGCTACAGTTCCTAGTTTAACCTTTTTTGCATATAGTATAGCATGTGCAAGCACGTCACATGCATTTACAAAGCATGTGTACGCACACACATGCCTTACCATGAAAACCCATGCTGCTGCATACTTCCATGCTAGCCACAGCAACCTACCTCCCTGAAACATGTGGCAAATATAGTTCCCATATGGGGCACATCTTCCATTCACCGTTGTGAGTGACATGTCTGAAAACACTGAGCCTTTTTGAAGGTCTACAGATAAATTAAGCAGACTTGCTGCAGCTGCACTACTTCACTGCAAAGAGAAAAGGCTGTGAAGCTCCATCTGTAATCCAATATAGTGCTCCAGCAACAGCATCACATGATCTTATGTTTTGTAAGATTATCCTTAATGGCTTTTTGCATATGGCAACCTGCAGATAAAAATATGTTGTGGTCTGCTAAACTTCAAAGCAGTTTGATAAGAACCTGTATGAATGAAAAGCTGTTTGCTGCAAGACTGACCACAATTGTATGAAGGCACTTGGAAAAAAATGACAGTAATAAATTATTGGAATTGTATTCTGGAGAATAACAAATAAATAATAACCTAGACATGCCTGTATATAAAGGCTTTGTAAATACGCTTTGGTGCAGTATTTCTCTTGGCCAGATCTTAATCTTTCTGCTTTGAGTGGCCATCTCACACCATCCATGTTCTGATCACATTCATGTGCCTGATTATGGTGGCACTAAATAGAACATATTCCCATGCTGTATAGATTTCAGAATAATTTTAGCTGTGTTCATTTTTATCATGTGATTTAACAAAACAGAGGTTCTTGGCTTGGATTCATAAAGTCGTTAGTTATATCCTCCTAGAATTTCATTTCAGAAAAGCAACATGCTAATTTTTTTCCTTAAATATTGCTTGGCAGTAAAGATAGCTGTTTAGTAAAACTATCTGTAACCCTTCTGAAGAATGCCTTGCTTCCAAAAACAATATTTGTATTTACCATACTGCCTTGAGCAAATGTTGTCCCCATTCTAGCTGGGTAATTGTTGGAGTCTCATATTTTGCACACCTAAATCATGCCAACACATACTGACACTGCAAAGACCGCAGAAATGGAAGGCACTTCAGGTTAAAACATTCACACATGCATTTAGCAACAGATTCTTAATTTCATGGCAACTCAATGATTTAAATCCTCAAGTTACAAAAATGTCGCAAATATACATTTAAATGTTAGTGTCCATATTTTTACTTTACCTGGGACTATTCCATAGATCTCTTCTGCTATCCTGGCAGCCTCTTTTCTGTTGCCTTTAACAATATAGAAATGGGTCAGCAAAGCCAAGGAAATTTTAATCAAAAGCTTAAAGCAAAATAATGCAAAAATGGCAAAATAAATGTTAGTGAAAGCATGGAGTATAGAACTGCCCTCCATTTTGGTTTGCTCTGTGAATAGTTTCTCAGGTCAGCTAAATTGCACCAGGCTATTCTTGGTATCATATGTCATCTATTTTAAACCCTTCAGAACCTGCTGTTCCTCCGTTACCAAGAATACATTCTGGTTTTATTTGGTATGGACTATTTGATACTAAATAACAATACCAAGGATAAGATAGTTTGAACATCAAGTGCCATACAGGAAACAAACAGAAAATCCTTTCCCAAACCCACATGAATTAGAATAAATTTTCAGATAGATGCTCTCCATACCATCTGAAAGCCTAGACATCCACATCATACTTATTATTTGATGTAACAGTTCCATTTACAAAGGCTGCATAGGTAAAGTTGCAGAAATTGTTCAGAGATACTGCACAAAGAACACTTTTCTGTCTTTCCCATCTTGGTAACAGGCCTTACTGGTACTCGGATGCAGAACAAAGGCAAGCATATCAAAGAAAAGCACTATCATGAAAGAATCTGAATTAAAAGCACATTTTTTCAATGCCAGGGCTAAAAAGTCAAAGTTATTCTAGGAGGGGAAAAAATGCATTGAAAGTATGTAACCAGAAACACATGATAACATCCTCCTATTTCCCATTGCTCAGGGATAAAGAATGGTGTCCATTAATATCTCTTGCAAATAGCATCTTACTGTTTTGAAAGAATGGAAATCTTTTCCAATATCCATAGTTGATTGAAAGGTGTAATACTTGAAACTGAAGAAGATGCACCCTTTCTTTAATTGTCTTTTTCTTTCTGAAGGCACATGGCTTCCATAGAGAACGGAGTAATTTTCTGCATGTAATTAATTGAATCTATGTAGTATACACCACCTCCTTTTCATTTAAACTTTCCTTGATTCCTATTTTCATACATGCACAGCAGGAGGGAGATTTATTTCTTTATTTGAATCCCCTGAGAACCTTGCCCAGGTTCTCTTACCCTTTGATTTGCACACCTGTCAAGGGAAAGAGAGGATGACTCTCCTCTGTTAAGAGATCCCAAGGAGATGGTGGATATGCAGAAATAAATTTTATAGCAAATTATTTCCCTGGACATTTTAGATGCAATTTGTTTTGTTTTGTAGCACTACAGCTGGCTTACTACCTTGCTGTCTTCAGCTCTCTGCCCTTTCAGGTACTCTAGAAAGCTGTATAAAATATGTGGGGATAGACTGAAAAAAAACACCCCAAGCAACTTTTTCAGGTCAATCATTTTTTCTAAAATTCTAAATTAAACCAAGATACTACATTTTTACCAATAACTTAACACCTTACATAAATATTATATTTACTTTTCCTTACACAGTAATATAATACACCTGTAGAAACTATAACACCTATGTTAACTGACCTGAGAAGGTCAGTTAAGGAATCAGAGAAAAACAGTTAAGTTTGCACAACTGGGCAACAAACAGTAGAAATTAGCAAAAAAAAGGGTTATCAGCCCTAGAAAAATATGAGACAATGAAAACATTCCTCCTGAAGCCAGAGGAATAGCAAAAGGTATAAAGAATAGAATGTAGGATGCAGAGAAAAATATATAGGATGCAGAGAAAAAGAACAAACAGAAGAAAAATAAGATCACCACCAAAAAAAAGGCATCCTAAGCAATGGAGAAATCTTTCTCATATAGGATCTACAAAACTGGCACTCAACAGGACATAAGCAAAGAAGGTTGCAAAGAAGCTCAATTAATCTTTCACAATCAGTCTGTCAGTAGGTAGAATTGTACAAGTGCACAACCCTCAGAAAAATACAAGACATTGCAGATCAGGTGATTTCCACTGAAATTCTCTTACCTCTAAAGGATGGTGAAATTCCACCAAAATACTGCAGACCTCTCCAGGTGGTCTAAAAAATAATGAGGAAGTTTGACCACTTGGGAGCAGGCACAGAAAGATGATTTTCCAGGAGGACGAGCCTCATTTGTGTAGTAGTAAAATCATCCTCCTGGCTTCTGAACAAGACAACTGAAGATTTTGAGTTATATGATGAAGTCATTTGAGAAAAGCTCATGTAATCTCTTAGTCTGCTTTTAGTGCACAAGAACACTAGGAAAATTACTGTGGTGGATTAAAAGAAGTCATCAGTGGGAAGATGGCTGAACAGTTTGGCAGGCAGTTATAATACTGGTGAATGTGGCAGTCAGGAAAGCCATAGCAATATGTGGTGTGATCACTCAGAAAACGTCTGGTATTTCTGAAACTAAAGAAAGGTAAGCAATATAATGTAGGCATGAGAGCAGATATAGCACAACAGAAGAGTAACGACAATGCAGAAACAGGAATCTCATCTCTGCCCCCTCACTGTTTTGAGCAGCATCCTTAGTTAAATGAGACGGATCATGCAACTCCATGATAGACTAAACAAGCCAGCCCTCTGCAGAAAAAACATGCCCTACTGAGAACTTCTGCAAGATGCCCAAACTATTCCATGAATCACTCCAGCTTTCAACTAATTACTAAATTTTTCAATCAATATATCTAGAAACTACATTAATTCTTCAATAAAATTGTCACAAAATCATAAAGGAATAGAAGTAGTTTAGCTGGAGCCTCCACAGAACTGGAAAGCTAATGTTTCTGTGTTCTTAGTTCACAAACATGCAAGAAATAAGCACAAAAGAAAACGCAGTCCATCTTAGAAGACAACTCATTTTCACTTCAGGTCATCTTAACTTTAACCAACAGTGAAAAATGCCAGATGTGACCTGGAGAATTTGGCAAGGAAATAAAGACTAGAGGGATCCTCCTCTTGAAGAAATTAAGAGGTATTGGTCTATTCCTATGCTAGTCACCCTTTGAATTACAGCAGTGTATTTCTAACATACACAGTTGCGAGTTTGAATATCAAATATAGTCAAAGTAAGACAGCTGGGGAAAAAAAAGAGGCAAACACTTTATCTCGAAGGGAAGAGATCAGAACAAAGATGTACAGAGAGCCTACCTATTTCTTCTCTATCGGTTTGATCTAATAAACGACACTGCTTCCCATACAAACCTTGCCTCATCTGCATCCTTAGGTCAGCACACTTAAAACATTCCTGCTTTTAGAAAGGGATGCATATAGTGACTCACCGGCTGCTCTCAAAACAAGCAGATATGGGATTCAGCTCACCTATCCGCCATTCATTGCACCCCCTAAGGTCTGGTTATCTCAACTCCTGCTGCTGCCTGGGCAGGAAGACAGCAAATTCCAGCAGGCAATTAATTTCCATGTGCCTGCCTCCAATGCCCACGCTCACAGGGTATGATGCCTTTTCCAGATGCGTGCTGTCAGTGCCTGCCACTTGAACAACCAGCTCAAAGAACTAGCGTGTACTAGACAACCAGCTAATGCATGGTTAAAGCTCAGTGAAGCCCGCACAAATATCATCTCCAGAGTTACGCCAGCATTGAAGCAAGTCAGAATCTGAAAACAATCCAATCCACCTCTTAAGTTCACAAGAAAAATGTGTAATTTCAGTACTATAGCAAATTCAGATGTATAACCACGTCTTACCTTTAGCTTTGTTCCCTTAACAAAAAATACCCACCTTCTGACTACGTCAATGTTTAACTAACTAGGAAAAGCTGGGGAAGTCAACGCACTACCGAGTCTCACAACAGATGTACAGCAAATATGATAAGTAGTTTAATGACAGCAAATCAACCATTTAAAATATTAAAATACTTTTTAATTTAAAAAAGCTTGTAAAACTTTTTTTTTTTTGAGATTGGTTTTCTTCTTATATCTATTTACATAAAGTCTGTATTTTACTGGAGCATCAAAGTGATGCACTTTTACAGTTTTTCCCTTATAAGCATAAGCATATATAAAAAAGGACTAGCTAAGAGTAATAAATAACAAGAGGAAAAAATAAGTTTATTTTTAAAAGATGCAGAAAGACTTGGCCACAAAAATAAGCACATTACAGTGTTATTTACCTTCTTACAGTTCTATGCACATCCACTAAAACACAATCTGAAAGATGAATCTAACATTCATACTTTAATTGACACGAGTTCTGGTTTAACACACAACTCTGTTATCAACACGCTGTCTACAGCTTAAGTCACAGTGTCTGCATATATTGTATTGGAAACACATTTTCTCCTTGCGGCCGTGGGATGGAATTTCATTGCAGAGCAACAGTCCCTTCTATGAAAGGTGGGGGACCTTCTATATAGAAGGTTTTGGGGTGTTTCCTCCTCCTCCACATGGGAGGCTCTGCTCTATTCCAGACATTACTCAGTGAGTATCACTCTCTCTTTAGTAACATTTCCCAAGTATTTCACAATGATCAAATGTTACCTACAAGCACGAGTGAGAGATTTTAGATTTTTTAAATAGTTATTTCATTCCTTTCAAAATGCATTCATTGTCTCTGTTTTATTATCATTATTATTTTAATATATTTAAACTTTTCCATTTCACCCACTGATGCTTTTTAAAACTGTAAATCATTCAGTGACATCATCCCTTACTCCACTGTACAAGGCCAGTAAGTGAATCAGTCCCACAAAGACTTATGTGTAACACAAGTTCTATTACTTGAGAAATGGCCTATTTGTAGTTATACTAGTTATGGATAAAAATCGTGTGGCAGGTTGTGCAGAATACTTTTTAGTAATCCTCTTTCTCACAAGAAGCCCAACCACTAGTGATGGGAAGCAGCAATATGGAGCATATTTCTGTATTTTCTAATTGTATGTTCCCCTATATTAATGAAAAATAACCATTCTTTATGGAAAGGTAAATAAACTTTTAGATAAACCATAAATTAATCTTGTAAACAAGACTGTAACAAGGTTTTATTATGTTATTCTTAAGTACACAGTGTTCTACAAAAGAAAAGATAATTATTTTTAATAGATTCTCAGAATCCTGTTGAAAATTTGTTTGTAGATGTTGCAGGAAACCAAAAAGAAAGAAACTAGAATCAACAAAGTATTATTAAAAAAATATATATATTTAAAAAAAAAAAAAACAAAACATTTCCCTGGAATGAGAACTGGTATTTTTAAAATGTTATTATGTTGGGGGTGGGGGGGAAACTAGCTCTGAAAAGTAAAGTATTATCTTCATTCCACCCATTTATACATAGCCTGTGTGGCATCATTTTAGCTGACCTCTGCTTTTAGAGCTCGAAAAATTCAGATTACAATACCATCTATATTGTACATTACATATGAAAGGGTAAAAATTCCAG
>JAVSBS010027702.1:0-69330 GCA_033124195.1 Coracias cyanogaster
TTAACTGCAGCACCCTTGTTATCCCAGTGTGAATGGACTCTGATTTTAAAGGCAGAAGCTAGCCCCTAATATACATTCAAGTGATCTTCATCACTTCCCACAGCAGAAAATTCCTCTTCTTTTTTTTTTTAAATTTTAATAGCATGCAAATATCTTTCCCTTTCAACACACAGCTGCTTAGGGACATGATTTACTGGTGGACTTGGTAGTCTTAGGTTAACCATTGGACTTGATGATCTTAAACGTATTTTCCAACCAAAACGATTTTGTGAAATAACACAGACACTCAGGAAAACTAAGCTGGCCCTCCTGCCATTACAGCAGATGAGAGGATTTGTAAAGCCTGAAAAGCAACTGGGCCAGAAGACTGGCACACAGACAGGACTAACCAAGGCCCAGAGCAGGTGTGCTACCTCTTCTCATGTAAGCCATTACATTACATTGTTTTAAAAGATATGTATTACCTATATAAGTTATGATAGTAGTTTAAAACAAAACAGGATCATATGAATGAAGAAATTATTTTTAAGGATTTGACAAAACTAACAAAATCCTACTTGCAGTGACAACACTAAGTTTTTAACTGCATGTAATAGAAAAGATCATATTGTAGGAGCAATGGGAACAAACTGAAACACAGGAGATCTGCACAACATCAGGAAATGCTTTTTCACTCCAAGGGTAACTGGGAAGTGGCACACAGAGGTTGCCCAGAGAGGCTGTAACATCTCCACCCTTGGAGACGTTAAACAAAACATCTAGACATGATCCTGGGCAACTGGCTCCAGGTGACCCTGCTTGAGCAGGGCATTGGGCCAGATGACCTTCAGAGGTCCCTTCTGACCACAGCCCCTCTGTGATTCTACGAGTTCCCAGCAACAGGTATTGCAGAAATTCGTCTGGCAGATAAACTGACAACAGCCTAAATTTAGCTAGCAAATACATATAGACAGACATGGTAATACACAGACATTCCAGTATCTCCTTTCTTCCTGAGAGGAAAATTTTGTTCAGAAGGGGCACAACATTCAATTCTTGACATTGTTAACTCTAGGACATCCTGCATATAACTTTTTATATGCTCTGTAGATTTAATGTTTTAATAGTCTATTGACCAAGGTGAAAACTAAAAAGAACTTGCCACTTTTATTCCCATAATCTAAGGAAAAATACTGATGTCAGTCTACATATAAAAAGATCTATGGAGATTTCCTTTTGTGGGATGAGTCTTGCCATTTTATACCTTATAATTTTTTAAATCCAAGTTATTAAATAAACAATGATATGAGGTTGCAGAAAGGACTTTGGGTCTAAAGTATTATAATAAGAAAAATCTCTCAGTAAGTAGGTGTCTTCAGAATACAACGGAGTCAGCAAACCTTTTACTTTTGCATTTTTGCACAAATTGGGTTAAGCTCCCAATGAAAGGTGATACCTAATGGGAAGTAAAGAGTCTCCACTGCTTCCAAAGGCACGGCTCAAGCCTAATGTGCTCAGGGAAAACTACAGCTAAGTTTGATGAGGGATGTACTTGCCTAGACTTTTATTTCATATTACTAAGCAGCTTGAAAACACAAGTTCTTATTAAGCATAATTAGGAAAAGTCTACTTTTGGAAAAAAATGTATCTTGGAGTGGCAATGGAAGAAGCAAAACTAAAACCAATGGCCATCCTTTTCATGCACTGTTCCTTCTGCCTGTAGGAGCTTTAGAATACAGTGAAATTACCCTGGCTATTATTTGATGGGAGAAAATATTTTGGGAAGCAATGACTCCCCTGAAACAGAAATCCATCCAGCTCCAGGTAGCAGATGAGTTCTGTGGAAGGAGGTAGGCATGTTGCATGTAAAGCACTGACAACCTGACCCATAAGCTGTCAAGTTGCATGTGTATTTGGGGCATGTACTGCTAGTGGCCATCAGCCCCGTCAGGAGAGGGACATGCAGTGACCAGCTGCTAGTGTCACAGGCCACTGCGCAAAGCAGTAGTCAGACCTTAAACAAAGGGGTATCCTGGCACTGAGATGGAAAACTTTGATTTGTCAAATCTCCTCCAAAGAATCACATAATTGTCTGTCTCCATATATATTATTCCAGAAGGGTCATTCATATTTTGCATAGATGCATCAAGTAAGTACATGAATTAAAAAAGCGAGATCTGGGAGGATAAAAATGTACTTTTCCATGAAAGAAATGGATTTGTTTCCTTCAGATTCCAGTACAGGTGTCCTTCCTATGTAACAACATCTTGGTGCAGAAGGGCAAGATGAACAAGCTTTCGTTCTGCTTTGTACATAAGCTGTCAATCTCTTCTTCAGAACCAGAATAAACATCAAAGTGAAGATACACAGATGTCATCTACCCCAGGTTAAACTTTTGCACTGAAAATATCCTTCCTCATACCACAGATCAGCATCTTGTTTTCTTGGTAATCTTTCATCTGGACCCGTCAACGTATTTGTCAACAATATGCTCCTTTTCGGATTCGTTATAGATTGTCTGGGTTCTAATACTAACTACACAGGCTAACATTGTATTAGTTATTGCAAATAAAACAAGTTTACTTTGCAGATGGGTAATATATGTTAAGACTTTGGTCCACAGTGTTTTATCTAGACATAAAAGAACTATATGCAAATATATGTATGTCAAACTTTTTTCTTTTTTGTTAGTATTTGGTTTTAGAAGGAATTCCTGCAACTGAAACAGTGCTAAAAATGTCCCACAGATTAAGATTTATGTGTGAATTTCATATTTATGTATCAGTGAGAAAATATATTCCCTGAAATAATGAAAACTTTCAGCTTCTCACAGCTACTAATCCTTAAAGCTACATAAGGCTGCTTTCTTTTTGTGTTTGAAATTTTCAATAGCAGTCCAGGGGATTTAGACACATATCATCTGTTAATTCTAGTGGCAGACATTTATCTAAATCCCCTATACTATTTTTGAATTTTTAAAAAAATTATTTAGGCTTCCTTTTATCTGCTCACTTTCCCTTCATAATGGCATTGGCTAAGCACTGCCTGTGTGAAAAGTGTTACCTCTTGGTCACTAAAGAAGATTAGACAGCTTTATATCAAAGGAACCAAACGGGTGAACCAGCTAAGAGAGAATTATGTAAGTGTATCAGCAGCATTGTACTTTTTTCCAGAAGAGACTGTATCTTTGGAAGTGTGTGAGTATGCCTGCTGCACTGGCTGCCTCCTATAAAAAAGAATGCTAATTAGACTTCCCCCCCGCACTACTGCTATTAATATTAATAGCAATATTATTTATTTTCATGCAGTTTGCTCTTTTTATCTCTCAGTCCATCATAAAGGTCTTCTTGAAAGGTTTCAAGTAAAAAAAAATATTTTTCCATTATTTACACAATTAAAATTTCTTGGAGGAACTGAAAAAAAATTTAAATCTCCCTTTGGAATAACTTCTTCTTTTAAGAGTTTTCTATCTTTTATTTCAATCATTTCATATCCAGAAGACTGCAGCAGTGGAACAGAGAGGTCAAAAGGTGAAAACATCAATGCTTATGTGATCCCCAAAGAGGATTATTCCCCTCACAAAAATGGCTAGTATGACACGTGAAATTAAGGATATTCATTGTCTGCACATCACTTGTAATGGAATTGGTGAATCTTTAGAAAAACAGAGCAACACAAGAAGAATGGAGCTTTTCCGATGATATCAGTGCAGATAACATTAAAGTTCAAATCAGTTTTTCTAACCCAGCACTTGCCAAAGCTCTGCAGAGCCTTCCTTCCTCTCCCTCTACACTTTTGCCAACTAAAGGATGACAAGCATACAGATTTATTAGAAATGGGAGAAGGGGGCGCTGCTTGGATTTGGGCCCTCCTGTTAGTCTTGGCAAATATGCATTCATTGTTTTCTCATTTGGACAAAGGCTACACCCATTCCCAGATGGGTAAAACACATTTATCCTGTTTCTGTGCCAGGATTACACAATTTGATGTGGTCTACAATACAGGAATAATAAAACTATAATGCTTTTCAGGCACAGTATAGCTCAAAATTATCACATGCCTCTGAAGATCTACTAAATGTGCCAGCTCAACTTCCAATAAAACTTAATGGAAAAAAAAGCAGCAATTTATTAGCATTAGGGATAACATTTCAAAGTGAATGCCTAATTAAATTGGTATTTACAAAGCATATACGAATGCCCAGCTGCTTAAAACCCAACAGGGTACCTTCTGAGGCGTAAGTTTGAAAACTGTGTTTCCTCATACATGCATGTTTTCCTAGTAAATGAGAAAAATACCCAATGAGAGTGAACTTAAAATCAATGAATTTTATTTATACAGTAGAATTAGGTAGGTAGTACTTTCACCCAATCAAACCAATTTAGCAGCAGGAGAGCAATGAAGGAATTGCCTTAAAAAGCAGATCAGGCTCAACTGTTATCTTAAATTCTACTGATTTGTTCTAAATGTAGAAATATTTTCAAATCTAATAAATCAGTTCCTTAATTTTTTTTCTCAATTCACTGCAAATAATACAGGAGAGAAAAATGGATCTTTTGAATGTAATTGAAAACCAGGATTGAACGTTTCCTTGCTCATTGTACATATTTAATCATATTGTCAATGTATTTTAACAATCTCTTCTTCAAAAAATAAGTAGACGGTAAGATTACTTGTGTTGGTGTCACATCACTTATATCTCGCTCTGCTCTTGCCTGGTTTCTCTTAAAAGACAGGACGTCAAACAGTTTCTGCAGTGACAAAACAATATGGTTTCATTTGATTGTCACTGGTGATATTTTTGGTTCATTTTTCATGGCTCCGTTACACAGATTCATAAAGAAGCTGCTTCTCCTCATTTGGATATTGTTTTTCAGTGGCAATTTTTCATACTTGACCAATGTCATTCTCAGTGCTATGATATGACTGTGTGTCAATTCAGAGGACTTAAAATACTATCTCAAATCTGACTGCAGATAGTTCTGTGAAAACAGAAGGTTAGTCCATGACCAGGAGCATTCAGACACATTTATATTACCAATCTGCTGTCATCTATAGGGGATTTTCCAAACTGAAAGAGAAATATGTATCAGGTTACTATTCCTACCTTCCAGCTCCCAGCAGCCAAGTTCTGCAGTGCTCCTGCTGCCCCCTCCAGCGTGTCTGGATTTGAGCACTCAGAAAGAAGTGTGAGGTAGGGTTTAACTATTGAAGGGTGCCACAGCATCTGGATTCCTTTGGGTGGTTCTGCACAGTCTGGGAGAGGTCCTACGCCATCCCACTGTTGGAAAGTACAAATCAGATTGTCAGCAAGGAACAGTGAAATACTTGAAAATTGCTGTAGATGAACTTTTAACATCTATGTGTGTGCATGAAGGCATCTGTCCCCAAGCAATCGGTCTCAATTTTAGCACATCATGCGATTCTGCACAGAGAATCCTATGCAGGGTTCTCTACATGAAATTTCCTACTCAACACTCCTTCTAAAAGAGCTGTAGCATTGGCAGAAATCACAGTGTTTTACCTAGCTGACATAACACAAACACTTTTCACTGCATTTATTCTTTTCAGTGGGCACATAAGACCAGTAACGTGAATGTATCTTAAGAGACAACTAGAACTGGCATGAGAAGATGAGATTTTACTTTTTCACATCCAGCTCAGTTCTCTGGATTCTCTCTCTTTTCATGAGGTAAAAAAAAAAGAACATGAAACAACTACCATGGAAAACTAAATCATTTGAGGCCATGAGCGCTCCATGCCCTCAAAGGCCCAAGTGTGACAAGTCCTCCTCAACTGCACTTCTTGCGGCTTCTCACCATGTGAGTGCCAGATGCATTTGGCCATACAGCCAGCCAGCTGGATGGTCAGAGACTCCAATGCAGCTGGTAGAACCACCTCTCACAAAACACTCTTCCTCTCATGACATACAGGGTTTTACCATGAAAATAGCACTAGTCTGTTACACAAAACAAACAATATTAAAACCTGGACAAGAAGCAGGCTACTGCACAAACCCTGCTGTTATCAGAAAGAGAAACTTTATTCAAAACTTTATGCAAAAGACTTGCACCTAAGCATGAAACATCTTAAAAGAAGGAAATTGAAGGACTTTTATTTTGCTTTTTTAAACAAAGGTAAGGATGCAGAATGCACTTTAAATGACATTTCAAATGTGATTTCTGTCTATCTATATATATAATGTATATTTTTCTTTGCTTGGTACAGATAAAGGTGTTTAGAAAATTCATAGCCTTAATACCACTTCTAGGGACAAGCCTCGACTATTTAATAAAATCTCTCTTCTAACATCTCTGACAAGTCCAGATTGCACAATATGATCCCAAGCAAACCTTTAATGCCTTGGGTTAGAGCTTACTACGATTATGTTGATAAAATACATGTACCATAGCATTAAACATCTATTAGACCTATAAAGATAGCGCAAGCCAAATTAATTCCTTGTTTAGGTCTGCAACAGTTATTTTAAGTAGCTATGAGTCTAACAACAATACCTGTCCAGGAAAGGCCTGGAATCTCTCATTTTCAGGAAGCATCAAGCACCGTTTTATTTAAGTTGACTTTAAAATTCTACATATAGTTTAAGGGACAATCAGTCAAGTCTTATCTAGTAACAACTAACAGAATTTTAAAAAGGTTTTTTGCTAGATTACTACCACTGAGAATGCAAAACACTACTTTTTTTTTCTAAATTACAGTAAAACAAACACCAAATTGGAAAGCTAGTGGGACTATTTAATACAAATGAGCAGTTACCAAACCCCAGAAAGCTGCTCAGATATGAAACTCACTGCACAGGACAAAAGTTATCATAGTTTAAAAAAACTGGCATGACAATACCTAGTGGTGGTTGAGAAACTACAGGAAAATTACCTTCTAGAGAAAAAATCTCTTTAAATGACACTGTTATAGGGCTCTGCTGTTGAATTTTTAAATACATTTCTGCCTTTAAACCAATAGATTGATTTCACTGGATGTGACTCAGTTCTCCTTTTTTCTCCATATAAATCAGCATCCTTGCCAGAAATGACTTCTTGTCAGCTCATAAAAAATACATTAAAACTTGTTTCTTATTTTAACTCTCAGAACTGAATCATTTGCGCTGTCAGAATTTTTTTGAAAACAAATGAGAAACATGTATCACAGGTCATATCTGACCTCAGACCAGATTTACGCTCTGTACCTTAGTAAATCCACTAAAGAATGACTTGTGATGACCAAGGGCACAAATTTAGGTCTTTATCCATCTCATTCCAGTTTGTACAAATTATGGAAGCATGATGCAAATGAATAGTGTTTGCACATGGTATTTATCATATTATTTCAGGAACAAAGTACATAGAATGTATCAAATGTATCAGAACCACTCAATACATTTTTTGTTCATATCCCCATGTGAGGATATTACTTTTTCTTTAAACTTGGGTATTTACACTCTTATAATCCCAAGAACTACTGAAAATTAGCTGATATAAATAGAGCTGTATATACGTTCATGCTGTGCTGGTACATATAAAGCACTACAAATGATACTTGCAGATAAATTAATATTTAATGTGGTTTTGCCATTCTGCCCAGTAACAAGAAAACATCTTATAAAAAAAGTGAGACAAATTATTGCATTTCCCTGCCTTTCTTGTGACTTACTTTTATTTATGATTGCATAGATTTATCATGAACTGTGGGGGAAGACATTTTTCTCAGGACACTGTGATACCTCGGGTCCTTGTAATGGTGATGGAAGTCTCCGGTAGCACACATGCATGTGCAGTGAAGGTGCAGTAAATCCCATGACACCGGATGATGTTCTAAACTACCCTTCAGACGTGGTGTGTGTGCCCACAGCAGCTGAGCAGCATGCACAGGGGAGGGTGTCACTGCCCACCATGTGTAACATCCATGCTGTGCCTATAGCAGCCTCTTCAAGGTTGTGCAATAAAGGGTGACAGAACGGTAGACACTTTCTAGGAGGTAGCGGGCACAAGCAACTATGACCTGTCACATAATCCCTGTCTCCATGTTTCAGCTCCTCTCTGCTCCTGCACGTGTGATCTCAGGTAAACCTTCCCTGACGGGCTTAATGGCTTCTGACATCTTCCTTGTAGCTGAGACCGGTGTCTGCAGCTGTACAGCCCAACTGCTCCAGGGCATGCGGGGCTGCTACAAGCCAGAAAAGAAGCTATTGCAAAAGAGATTTTCCTGATCTTCACCCACTTACTTTGTATTTCATAAATATAAACATCAATTACCTGAGCAAAAAATTTCCTCAAAATGATATTACAGTCCATTTTCTCAAACAGTGGCTAAGGCAAGGCAGAAGTTGTTTTGTAGTTCACATTGCTCAATATTACTGAAGTGAGGAAGTGTGCTAAACAACTCTACCCAGTGAATTACTGGAATGGTTGCTGTATTGTTGCAGACCATCAGGAACCATCAATAAGGTCTATTTGAGATAGGCTGTGGATATAGTAGGAGGCTTTGAAACAGAGGATGACTGCTTGCAATTACTTTTCCTAGCTTATGCTCAGGAGAAAAAAAAAGTCATAAACAAATTATTCCTTCCAGGCTTCCCTCCTTCAGCTGAAATTGCCCACATAATATTGTGGTTGAAGCTGACAAACTGTTTGTTATGTGGGTGAGATACAAATCTCTAATTTCCTGAAACTGGTGCAAAGAAAGGATGAAAATCAAGAAGAATAAAAAGCTGAATGCAAAGATCTTTAAGAACAATAGGCTTTGGGGAGTAAGAGTGCTCTAATAAAGTTTCCGAAGTTTTCACATTACTAAGGAACTTTGAGAGCAAAAAAAATCACTCATTGAGCTGCTCCCCCATGATGCACAACAGATTATCTACCACTTTCTCATTCAAATGAAAGCAAATCCACGTTTATAACGTGGCTGTATTGAATATCAGGGAAGGCTTCAACTCAGTAAGAGAAGCACATTCTCCATATTTTGTTTTTTATACTAGCAACCTCAAGTTGGTGGGCTTTGTTAGTGAGTATCACATGACAACAGGTTTTCCTGCAATAACAAAACAACATTGTATTTTTATTTATTAAATATGAGTACTTTCCCCCAGTCTGTGCAAAATAAATAAATAAAAAAAAATAGAGGAAAAAACCTCAAACAAAACCCAGCGATGACTAAAACCATCCTGATTTCTCTCCAATGATTCCAAACATTTGAGTCAGTCTGACAATGCTGTAGCTATGCTCTTAGTGGCAGCAGTGACAAAATTTATATCAGCAATTACACAGTGCTCACCAAAAGCATTTTTGAAATGCCAAAGACTTTTAAACTAACAGGTCCCCCAAGAGGAAAATGATTTCTCACCCTGCATATTTTAGTGGCGGTGGTAGTCTGTGCCAGCTGTCCCTAGGCATGTTAGTCCAATAAAATCTTTTGGAAACCTTTGTATAAGAGATGCATTGGCCAATGCTGTCAAGAGCAGAAATCTAACGTTAAGCAACAAAAATTCATCACAGTCACAGAGCCTGCTTTCAGGGGTGATGGGAATCTATGCCGCTGATACAAAGGGGGCAGGAATGCCATTATTTAAATCAAGTCCAATTTTAATTTAGATATTCAGGACCAAAGAAAGGTTGTGAATATAAATGAAGGTGACTACTGACACAGAGACGACAGGAGTAGGGTGGGAGAGGGCAGAGCTGCTGTGGTCCAGCAACATGTAGTCCAAACAACACTGGGCGATTTTTGGATACTGTTTATTTTGTAAATTAAGAGTAACCTCCACAATTTAATTCAACAATGTTTACGGTTTTGGAAAAGCTGTTTGGAATGCTTTCAAAACATCCCAATGCTTTGAATCTTTATTACTAATCTGAGCTATGAATAAATTTAAATTATACTTCAGATTATATATTACATTCTTAAAATAATTGTCAATGCATTTATTCAACTTTTTAATATTGTTATGCTTTGCTAAGAAAAATAACTTCATTCAATTTGTCCATTATGTCTTTGTTTAAAATCAGACCCAGAAGCTCCTCAAGATAGCTGATTTCTTGCTAATCAACACTTTGCATAAACACCTTATGCAAGACAAGGAAGCAACAAGTGTAAATAATATCCATCCTGAGCAGAACATACTGCAACACACCCCTTCATTCCTAATCTCAGTTTAGACCATTAACTAAATGCAGGAGCTGCTGCTGTTTCTTTTTTTTCTGTGCTTATTAACTGGCTCAGTTGAGTATTGAAATATACTTGGTAAAATAGTGGTCTACCACATGAAAAGGCATATCTGACAGCTTTATTTTTTATTCTTTTGAAATATTATTCCCTTAAACCTGCTATTTCACCTGGATAGAAGAATTTACAGCTCATTTAGCAAGCATGCTAAAGAGCTGTGCCAGTCAATTAATAATGATATATAACTTGAAATGTTGCTGTTATACCTTAAGGCTCCTGACAGAAGGTGAAAAAGAAGGTCAGGCTCATTTCAAAAGTGTCACTTCCAATCAAAAATTGGATTTTGGGCTAGATTCTGGGTTGACAGGAATGATCACAGATAGAGAATTTGAGAAGACGGTGAAGCCAAGAAGTCAGACTCCTTCTTAGTGAAGGAAGGAAAAGAAATAGTGCTACATAGGTATATAATGGGCTGCATAACAAGAAATACAATAGTGATCAACTACAACTCCCTTGTTCTTTTGCAGAAATTGGACCATACACCTTATTTTCCTTAACTACTACTTATCATAATCCTTGTCCCTCATACACCTTAAAGAATAAACCTGGCGGTAGCAGTGAGCATACAAACAGCAGCAACAAAACTTTCAGCAGTGGAAAAACTAGTTTTCATCTTAAAAGTGACATGATAAAAAGAGATTGATGTCTACAATGTTCTAGTTGGAGATGAAGGCCTCTACAGCTGGAGAGCTTTGTGGGGTGAGGGCTCAATAACAGCTGATCACAGGTAAGCAGCAGAGAGAATATAATGAACAGTGACAGCAGGGAATTATAGTCCTTGGGGTCCGAGACAGAAATAAAGTCAGGTGAGTCTCACTATTTTTTCTGAGGCCTTTATAGAAGTTTTGCTTTCTGTTTTCACATAGACAATATCAATGCTATACCTGGCTTTTGCAGCAAACCTGGTTTGGGTCTCTTCCAGCATTAAACTTGCGTGACAAAGCATATACCTCAGGAACCTGTCTGAGCTCTAGCAAACCATCAAAGAGAGGAGTGCTTGTGGGCTCTTTTAACACCACCCACCTTTATTCCAAAGTGAGAACACTTGTTTCCTGTGATCTTAAGGAAACTCTTTAGTAAAGTCATTTAAAAGGTGTCATTAGACTTAACCACGACCTGAACAAAGAAATCTCTTGCTTGATTTCAAGATGCAGAGAAGTTGCCATTGGTATAGACAACTGATGTCATTAATGAAAAATATATTCTAATTAGTCCCTGAAAGGCCTTTCAAAGAAAAGAACATTTTGTATTACCATTCAGTTCTGTCCTCCCCAAGTAACTTGTGTGACTACAACTGAAATATAACCTAGAGAAGTAGGAATAATTGTTTCCTAAATCATAAAACAAAGATATTAACTTCTATTTTCTTTAAAGAGAAAACAATAAGAAAGTTACTTTAATGTTACCGGTTTCTCCTGTTATACGGTTTAAGAAACAAACTCCCTAGCTGTGCATCGGATTTATTTTTTTTAAGTATAGAAAACTGCGACTTCATACACATCAGCTGTCTAAAATGATATGTCTGGTATTACTGCCCAATTAAAGTAGTTTTATTACTAGTAGCTTTTGGATAAGTTGAACACTCTTATTTAAAAATTAAACAGCATCCCACAAATGTCTATATTGGTTACTTTGAAATAAGTTCAAGAAAATATATACTTGGGAAACTAAGTGAAGGACTGAAGATGTATACTGTAAAAGGAAAATTTCAAAACTGCATTCACTAAAAACCAAACACTTTTTTCCCAGGCTGTTTTGTAAACCCTATCTTCTCACGAAGGCTGAAGCAGTCAGTTTTATTATATAAGAAAGCCACGCACTGCCAAAAAAAAGCCCACTACCTATACCCTGAATGCATATTTTCTGGAGACATAAAACCTAGCAGGCTGCAGAACTAGCAACTACTCCCCTGTACTGAGGTGTCACAACACTTAGAGATGTGTCTGTGCCCTTTGCTTCACCTGACAGGAAAGGCAGAACTCTCAAGTATTAAAGGAATCACACAAGTAAACAACTGGACTTTTAACACCGGGCTGAACTCCACTTCATGTACCTGTAAGTGACAATAATAGTGAGCCCAAAGAAAGATTTGTTTTTATGCTTGTGAATAACTTTTCTGACAGGAATTAGGTTTGTATTGTCTAGCATGAACGATCTATGAAAAGGAGCCTGAAGCTCAATGCTGTCTCATCTGGGCATCTGGGTAACTGACTATTTTTGTATCTTCCTTCTCTTACACTTCTTGAAGGTTTCCTTCCACAGCTGCCAACCCCATGGTGGTGTGCAGTACTTTCAGTGTTTCAGATGTTGTAAGTCATTGCATCCTATGAAGGTTCCATAGGTATACCTTCATTATTTATATGTAAAACACTGTCCATCATGAGCATGATCTTCACAACTGTGTTATAAGATGCATCAGAGCATAAAAGCTTCCCTGCTGAGGCACTTAAGGAATGAACACTCTAAAAATAGCATCCCAAGGAGAGCACAAGGTCTGTTCTGAGGAAGAGAACAGGCAGCACATAATAGTTTGAGCACCGCAACTGAAAAAAGATTATGAAAGTCATTACCTGGAAAAATTTAAATGTCTTGCAGAAAAATGATGAGATCACTGTAAAGATGTACACATGCAATACACAAGGCAGCAGTCAGTACGCAGGGAGGCAATGTACAGTGAAAGGACATATGAAAATGTTTTCCTGCAGAAAGTGTTGATGAGCTTAGTTTAGATGAGTGAACTCTGACTAATCTGAGGAACACAAGATGATCCTGTTGTTAGGGTCTTTTGCTGGAAAAAAAAAAAACAATCCCCAAAAAACACCCAAGAATACTGATTTTTCTTGACACACACAGAAACAGTAACCAGAGTATTCCTGACTGCAATACAGTCTAGAAAAGAAAATGATTTGGGTTTGCAGTTACTCCTACTTTTGCAGAAGTATGAATCTACTGGGGTCCTGAAAAAAAACACAAGACAATGACAGAGCTGGAAAAGCCAAAAGAACAAATCTTTTTTTACATAATTGGACCGGGTGGTTTCCAGAAAGAAAGCCAAATGAATATATTTTTGCAAGATAAACGGACAAAAAAAAAATCTTTACTCGTATCCCAGTTTGAGTTGGGAGTCAAGCTCTATGCTATTAATATAAAGGCATAGTTGCATGAAAAACATTCTTCTGGTTTTTTTTTTTAATTTATGAGGGGAACTTGGGAGAGCTGTTTCTGGCATGGTAATCTTGCTGATAGACCTCAATCACATATGGTTTTAGTAGCATTCTAATTAACTTGACAATGTATTTTAAAATGTTTTATATGGTCAACGGTAAAGGATCATGGGGTGAGAACTCCTCACTCTGGAGAAGGCTCACAAGGCTCCCTTAAACTCCCGAACTGAATAATAGCCACAAGGTGAGACCTGGCATATGGCAAGATGGGATAGGCTGTCCAGATTTAAAAGAAAATGAGATGAAAGAAGAAAAATCATTAGGAAAATATTTCTAACGTTTGTAAGGCAAAGTGGTCCCGTGCCCCATAAAATTACTTCTGGAAAGAGCACATTTATTTCCTTGATGCAGAAAAGCCTAGTGAACATAAACCTGAAAGTATGTGCATAGTCTTACTATTCTTTGGATTTTAAAAATGGTATTAAACCCTTCCATCAGACAAACACAAGCAGATCTGAAGAGACCTTTACCACGCTGCATGCTGATAATGAACGCTCATAGAAACAGACAAAAGATATCTAAGAGCAGGCAGAAACATGAATATTGTGATGGAAATCAGCCAAAGGAGATTAGTTCTTCAGCCTGGGGGTGAGAAAGATCTTTTATAAGGAACCTTTCAAGTACAGAGAAGCCTGACAGGAACACTGAAACAGTCAGTGGCACAGAGTTAAAAGTATGAACCTGAGATCCAGAAATCACAGAAGGAAAATAAAAGGAAGAGTTAAAAAAGACTTTATATAGCCTGTGCGTGCACGTGCCTGTGTGTTGGCAAACAGAGCATCAAAAGAGAAAGGCGGGTTGCAGTATGACCTGTTCATATCCGGACATGCTACTTTTGTTCCTGCACTTTGAATAACTTCAAGCATAGTGTGCAGGAACTGTTAATTCAGGAACAGGGATGATGACTGCTTTATGAAGTAAAATTAGTTTGCTTTGGCACTTTTTATCTCACCGTAGCCTAACACAGGAATCCCAACAAAAGGCTATAACAAGTTGAAGTTACCTGATGACTGCAGCGTTTAACTAGAAGAGTGGGTGAAATTAAAGCCTTACTAGTCAGGAGAACTGCATTTCTCAGTACCTGAATCTAGGCTGTTAATGTCCCTATAACTCTTCCACAGCAACATAATTTGCCTTTATGAACTCAGGAATATGATCAATACTGGTTTACATCATTTATTCAAATACCCTGTGTGCCTAATTGCCTACTCCAATAACTACTTTCTTTGAGCAATCCAAAACCAGAAATAATTGGCAATGGAAAAGACTAAGTCTAGGAAGAGATGGAGAACTGCTTGCTGCCAGCACAAGTAATTTGAAAAACTTCATAAATCAGTGGCCATTCTCATTACTACTTAACGTGTGTACTGATATATTGCCTTTCTCTGTAATATCATTGTCAGCATTCTCCAAATTTTAAGGTGTTAATGGGGAAACAAGGAAATTAATACACTTTGAAAGTCAACCCAGATAAAATAAAAACCTGCAGCACCTCAGAGAACTTGAGGAAACTATCAGGATTGTATTTCTTAATCTTCATTTGATAATGACATTAGATATATCAAAATACGCATACTTTTTAAACATTCACTCATGTTGCTTGATTCAATCTTGTACAGTTTTCTCTCCACAAGTAGAGACAGAGTACAAGACTAACTCTGGAGGAAGTAAGTATGCAAATATAAGCCTGATGTTTGCTTGCATCAACGCTTCTTTATACAGATGTGGCTGGAATTACAGTGTTAAGTATATGCAGATTCCATCTGCAAGTTAAGACTTACATCTTTTGTTAAAAACGGCTTCATTTAATAGACTGACCATTTTACAGTATTTATGGCATTCAGTGTACCCATGACTACAGTTTCCAGGTGCTACCATGTACTGTGCAACTTTCTCAAGCAAGCATATTTTGTTACTCCAGAGCCACACTTTAAGCTCTCAGCTAATTAACAAAGGCAACAGTTTCGTACGTTATGCATAATGCACTTTATTTCTAATACAGTGCATTAATTACTTACATTGTAAATGATGGGCACTTCAACTACTTGCAATGCAGCTGCAAGTAACTTTCATTACCTGATCTTGTGATTTCTTCTTCTTCTTCTTCTTCCCCCAGCACCCTGAACTCTCTGCGTCTTTTCCATTGGCATCACCACAGAGTAATCCATCAAGTTCATCTGTTCCCATCTGCTGTCCCTGAGATGTTTCTGCAGCTAGCCTGTATGAGAGGTTCCTCAAAATGCACACACAGTTTTCAACGGTCTGAAAAGTGTGACAAAAAACCACATGAGAAAACAGAACAGAAAAAGTAAACATCCTTCCCTTGCTCACTCTCTGTACAAGGCAGCAGAAATACCACCAAACTTTGCACATACATTTTTCCAGCACAATTCTTATCTACACATTTCTGAGTCCTCACCACATAACCACAGCCTAAGAGGTTTAGAAACTGCTATGGAAAGAAACCAGTAGTCTGGACGATATTTTTCCAGGAATTTTTAAATTGTCATTCTGAATTTCATGCTGGAGCCCCATGTGAAACAGAAGCCAAGGTAAAAAGTGAACAAGAGAACCTGAACACACACAGAATGTCTGCCAGCAAACTCCCACATCAGTGAACAGAAAAGACTACAAAGAGAATATGGCAATAGGTTCTGGGTTTGGTTTGTTTCTTCTTTTTTAAACCAGAAATAACCTTTTTGTGGCATAAATTCTATGTAAATTACCAGAAAGACGGGATCTGAGTTCCGCTTTACAAGTACTTGTAGCATAACAGTTAATGTTTCTTGAGTCCCAGAAGCAAGACTAGAAATCTCAGTCTTGATGCTTTTACTGCTTCTAGCCAGGCTGCAAGATACCTTCTGGGCAGCCTTTCCCTTTCATCTGTTTGTCCCCCTAATAGGTTGTGCCATCTGCAGAAGATGCTGGCAGAAACCCAGAAATGGAGTGAGACCCAGTGGAGTAAAGTTCAATGACAATTCAACATAATTTTTGCAAGTCTAAAAGAGCTTCAGTTTAGACTTACTTGAAGCCTACCCATTTAGTTGGTTCAATTTGGTTTGAATATCCCTAATAAGGATATGAGCTTTCCGGAGGAAGGGAAAGCACAGTTAAAAAAATCAGTGTATCAATCTATATTTACTTCAACTGTTTCTAATGCTCCATGGAGATAAAAAGTGATAGTCAATACATCCCAGCTCTGTTGCTCCATTAACCCAGAATGGAATGACTGTGAGGCTTTCATCTCTGTCTTACTCTGCCGTATTAACCGGTGAGGCAAACAGATGGAGCTTCAGTTACTTTCATATACTATATGAGCTTATGCCAGGTATGCATTTGGCACACAGTTTTTGCAACAACATTAAGTTCCAGGGATGATATTGGACTCAGACTCATTTATGCATGAACATTTATCTATTTTTTGAACACAGATGCCTGGACAAGTTCCTGTGTAACCTGCCCTAGGTGAACCTGCCTTGGCAAGGGGATTGGACTAGATGATCTCCAGAGGTCCCTTCTAACCCCTACTATTCTGTGATTCTGTGAATTTTTACATTACACTTGCACTGATTTGAAATCTCCGGCCAAATACATAAACCTACATAGAAATACATATGTGTGTGCTGAAAGGGTTCTTAGTGAATATTTCATACTTGAAAGCTTTGCAGACCTCATAGTAACCATAGTTTTTTAAAAAGTTTGCTTCCTCTTTTACTTTTCTTTAACATTTCCATATGTGAATTTTACTCTTGCTAATATTTACTTCTGCGCACCCAGTGTCCTGAAGTTGAAGCTTGGTGTTTTGTTGATTAGAGTTCTGAATTTTAATTCTCCTTTTTCGAAATAATAGTTTTCAAACTTAAAATTCTCATTATGTCAAAAACAAAGAAGCTGAGTCCACGACAGGACAACGGTACCTCAAACTAAAAACTGGTAAGTGAACTTCCAAGGCTCAAACACAACTGACCCTTTCTTCACTAAGGTGAACTCCTACAAGCCAAGAAAGCTGTTTCTAGCCACACAGCTGGACAGACTTCACTCCTTCTTGACTTGTACTTTTGAACTTTCAAGGGTCCTTGTATTCCTCATTCCTTTTTCAGTTTCATCATGGGAGGACTAAATACAGGTTCAGGAGTCTTGCTACTTTAATGTATCAAATTAAAATTATGTACAGTAACTTCACTAGGTAACCTTGTATAAGTCACTCATTTTTAATACTTTAATTAGCATAGCTTTTTCTTATTATATATTTATAAGAAACACTGCTCCTGATGCTTGTAATGCTGCTAAGATTTATGCACTCTTCACCTCACTAACATGAGAAATGACTTTAACAATTCCACATGTGCTTGCAATTCCCCCATCCTCTTTTACAGCCTGCAAGAGCAGGGATCTGTTTTTCAGTATTTCAGTTTTTAGTCACTAACAGTATTACAAAATTCTCTAATAGGGCAATTGTCATGGCATTTGGAAAACAACATTACCTTTAAAATGAAGTTCAATTTTTTTGTTAAAATAGCACCATTTTAAAAACGAGATTAAAAAGTGATTTATAGTCAGTTATTTAAATGTTTAATTTAATTAAAATTACATTCTAGTTTGGGATAAAGATGCAAGGTAACAGGCTACACTACAGTGTTTTGTATTTATCTGCACAATGTCTTTATATCATACAGTTAGAAACCTGTTAGACAGGAGATTAAAACTACTAAGGCTCAGAGAATAATTTTTCTCTCATTTCTTCATTTTTTCCTCCATGTACGGCTTAGCCTGCAGTTTTTCCAAGTCATACCAGCTACAAATAAGAGAATAAACAAAACATCTATATTAAGAAGATGAGGTAACACAGTGAGCTTACTGTCTTCGTTATTTAGTCTTTGTATCAGTAAAATAATCTTGAAATCTGTTGTGTCACCTACAAGGATGCAACTTTGTGCTGACAAATCAGCAGCTGAGCTATAGAATCATAGAATCATTCAGGTTGGAAGAGACCCTTGGGATCATCGAGTCCAACCATCAACCCTACCCTACAAATTCTCCCCTAAACCATATCCCCCAATACCACATCTAAATGATCCTTAAACACCTCCAGGGATGGTGACTCAACCACCTCCCTGGGCAGCCTATTCCAGTATCTGACTACTCTTTCTGTGAAAAAAAATTTCCTAATGTCCAGTCTAAACTTACCCTGTTGCAGCTTGAAGCTGTTCCCTCTTATTCTATCGCTTGTTCTGTGATGCAGGGCATAAAGCAACTTCCCCTCACCTTCTTCCATCTACCTCCTGCTCTGCTCCAATGAAGCCCCTCCAACTTCTCCCTCCTGTTAGGCCAGTCAAATTAAAGAGCTTTGAAGCAGTCCCCAGCCCAGCTCTTCTGAAGCTCCTGAAGCTAAGAATGCTCCTGCGTTTGGGGGCTGCTCTGTGGGAGGTGGGAGGGAGGGGTGCAGGGTGACTGGCTGCAGATCGCAGCCACGTGTGCTCTGAACCTTGCATCAAGTCTGGTGCCTACCTTGTGGGGGGGCTTCCTCTGATCACCACTCTGCTGAACTTCTATTAATAGAAAACTGATTACAGACTAATGGTTTGTGGGGGTTTTGAGGTGTTTGGGTTTTTGTTCTGTTCTTTTAAAAAACAAAAGCATGCTGCTAGCCCAGTACCCCATGCTTCATACCTCTCATAATTCCTCTCTGTCACCTGAATTCATGGGCAAATTTCACCTATTTGGTTCACGCTAATGACCAGAAAGTTCTGGAGATTATCCCACTCCAATCTATAACCCCACAGAGGACCATGGGCAACTATCTGTGAAGGATCATTCGCTAATACAAACTCAGAGGGCTCTAAACTTCGCTTCATAAAAGGCTGCTCTCCTGAGACTCTTAGGGGTTTGCAAATGGACCAAGGTTGCTCCAGAGCAGCAACTGTAATTAATTTAGCACCATATACTGAAAGCAGAAGGTGTTTGAAACTTGCCTTTTTCTTCTTCTCTGCAATACTTTAACATATTACAAATCTTCAATTTGTAAATGCTTGAAGTCTTTTTAATTAGGCACTGTCTTTCACCTTTGGAGAAGCATATTGATATTCTAGTACTCTCAGAGAAGTAAAGTTGACATAAAAATGCAGCTTAGAACAGTTGTTATTGAAAGCATTCATTGATCCCTTTCACAGAAGAAATGTTGGTTGTACTGCAAAACTGCCTATTTATTGCCCATTTGGGTTATTTTTGTTTGACTGCCTTGTAAGCCTACTTCCCTGTTACTAGAGAGGGATGTAAGGAATTTACATGGAATACGATAAATTTGCTCTTCTTAAACCAGTATCATATTTTCTCCCTTAATAATTGAAATGAGAGGATGACACGCTTACCTGTGTATGCTACACAGGTATGCTACACCGGCGGATGTAAATCCAACACATAGCATACAAAACTAGACATCACAACAGAAAGAAAAGATGGGCCAAGTTACACTTTGCTAAGGTATTCACTGAAACGTATTTTTTAAAAAAAACCCCTGTCACTTTATAGTGCTGATGTACCCTGAATACCCGGGTTTCTTGCTCCTGAAAAGAGAAAGATGACAAACCTTACTATCAATTTCACTGCTCCCCAGAGCAGACTGGATCACGTACAGCAATGCATCTGTCAGGCCATCACACTCCCTCATTCTTCTGCGGGCCTCCTCTCCAGCAGAGCTGACATTCCTGCAAGGCAACAGCAAGGGTCACCACCTCCCCTCCTGAAACCTTCTCACAATTAACATACAGATATAACAGGTAAAACACTTGTTTTCTTTGCTCCTTGCATCAGTTTCAGAGCTGTGAATAATGAAGACAGCTGTGAATGAGCTCAGGAAATGTAACACAGAGGGGAACAAAAGGAAGTCACCAGGTCCTCCACAAGAAGGGGCTGAGAGGCCAAGCAGCATGCGCCCGACTGAGCTGGAAGACTCGCTGCCTACTAAAATTTGGAGAAGGGCTGATCATTTTTCTTTTTTTTAAAGCAGGTTTTAAAGTAATGAAAAGTGTTTTTAAAATGTGCATATGTACATGTAAATCAGGTTTTGAAAAGTCTAGAGGTTTTGCCAAAGAAATCTCCTAGGATTCGAAGATCCCCATAGTTAGGGCTCTTAACCTGAGAGAAAAACATTATCAAAGCATAACATAGAACACCTGGTGTTGCTCACTTCTCATTTTACATGAGTGCTTCCTTTTCTCTCATTTTGAGAGAACATTAATGCATCAATCTTCTCTTTATATGGTTACTCACAAGTTGTTTAACATTGTAAAATTTAAAACCTCATCTTATTATAATAACTATGCTCCTCAGATGGGGCCAGAGGGCCTTCTGAACAGATTTATAAAAACATATTTAAAAAACCCCTCCATAATGTAACATGTCATAAATTTCAAAATATTGATATATAAAGAAACAAATATGTATGAATGAGCATATGTAACTAGAATCTATACTTGCTAACATCAAGTCTCCCTGAGAAAAATCGCACGCAAATTTGCAGAGCAGTTTTGATTTGGAAATGGTGAATTAACACTCTCAAGAACAGAGTAAAACTTTTCAAATAGTCTCCTTTGGTAGAGGAAGACATCCCTCTGCGGAGCTGGCTCATCTGTAGCTCCTCTCCAGAGAAGAAAAGAGCACACCAGCCCTACGTACTTAATGCCAATGTATGGAAATGGAAGGGAGGGCATTGGCCCTTTCATTTGGGAAGAAGGCAAGGCAGCATCATCCTCTTATGACATTTTCAATTGCCTTTGCATTAAAGATAGAAAAATGATGAGAATCCTAGGATGGGGGCATGAATTTTAGACGGAGGAAGGTGAAAGGTAGGACAGGTTTCCTTTCAATTCTTTGCTCTACCTGCTTCATCCTGTTCTGTCTCCCCATCATTGAAAAAAAAGAAAAAAAAACACATTTCTGTTCCCCCAAAGCACCATAGAGTTTTCCTAATCAAATAATCGTATAAGTGGACAATCCCCCAGCCACTCCAATACAGGTTCCTAATTGATTCTGTTCCCTAAACACATGTGATTTTCCATCTATACTTGCATCCTTACACAGTCCTAATTAGTTCTGCTCTCCCACACACAAGCTGCCCCAATTAATTCAATACTGTTCCCTTCACCCCTGCAGACAGCCCAACAAAAAACATATAGCCCAAGAGCACTGGAATGAATTTCTTTATCTCCCTGGCACCACATTCATGCTTTCTGTTCTCCTTGAGACTCCCCAGTTGACCTCACATTACACATCAGACATGTACCCTTCATAATGGCTTGCAAGTTTAGTGTTGTCTTGCTCTTCTAGTCCCTGAACTCCATATATTTTTCACCTCTCTCTCTGCTGCTATAAGAGCACCAAATGAAGGATTTTCCTCCAGTTCATGAGGAAACCTTCTGAAATCCACGAACTGGGGTCTGGAGAGCATCAACTGCAAAAAGTCTTCCATTGTCTCTCCTTTTGAAGAGATGGAAACTTTCTGACTTTCCTTTGGGTGACAGAAATCAGAAGGTAAAATTATAGAGCATGCTTTTTCCAAAACAGTGACCGTGCCCTGTATTTGGAGGGCTGAGGACTCTGCCTGAAGTGTATTTTGAGTAGACTGTCCCCTTAGTAAAGGTGACACCTCTATCTGAAATTCCAGAAGGGTAGCACACGAAGCAAAAGCAGAATCGTGGATCTGAAAAGTGCGCTGCAGGGTGGGCAGTCGAGAACAAGGGTATTAGTGGACTTTTAAAATCTGAAAATCTACTTTCCGACCCTTCAGAAGGATAGCGTTGTATCCAGCTATAAAAGAATAACTGCACAAATTACAATAGGAAGATGATGAGGAAGTGTTCTCAACACAGCACCTTTCCTTGCACCTCTATAAAAAAAAAGCTGAAATACTGCTGAATCCTTCTAAACAGAACTAAACGTACCAGTCTGTACTAACATCATGTGTCCAGATTTCTTCATTTTCTGCAGTTACACATACTGAGTGTAAGCTTTCAAAATATACAGATTTAGACATTGGTAGAAAAAGAGAGATACATTTTCCCTGATCTTTTCATTGAGGTGTTTCTTCCTTCACTCTAGCATGGCCAAATGCATGTCACCTTGACTCTCCAGCGCCTGCAGAGACTGGCAGCCTTTCAGCTCCCCTCCAAGTTCACCAGAAACTCCTCCTCACCAAGACAGCAATGCAGACAACCTTACAGTCCCGGAGCTGGGAGCTGTTTGCCTCATTCATTTCCAGCAAAACAAAGAACATGAGGCCTTTATATAAAGCAATGCAGACACACTAGGGGCACATCTTGCACAGCCAATGCATTTCTTCACCCTGTGTGGAGGAGCTGTCCAGTTCAGTTCTTCTGTTTATCATCCTCCATTATGCTCCAGTTGCTTCTGTAATCAAGAGGTGAATATACTGAATTCCCATGACCGCTTTTCCTTTTCTTTTTAAAGTCTCTGTCTAGTTTCTGCACTGACTCATAGCCACTACAGCTCTCCTCAGTTATGCCATGTTTACTTAAATTAGAAACAGCTTAAAAAACAAGACAAATCCAAACCTGGCATCAACATTTTGGCAGAAACAATCATCTAATTATTTAAAAAGAAATACATCCCATTACCTAACTCTTCTCATTTCACCTCTATTGAAGGAATTGTTAACTGAGATATTTCACAGAAGGTCTCCAATATCACCACGTTCAGGCTATGTAGTTCTGAAAGAGAAGCAAATTCCAGCTTATGTGAGCTGTCAAAGAAAATGTGCTGCGATCTTAATTTTCTTATTTCTCATTGCTCAGGCGAACACGCTGCAGCTGTCAGTGTGACAGGGAGTAAGAATGATTTGTCATTTGTGATTTACAGGCCACGGTGCAAACCTTAAACTCGAGCATTAGCAGTACCTACTGTTAGTAAAATGTCCTGCTAAGTAAGCACATATTTCTCCAGGCTCAGTCTCCAAACAGGTGAAACCATGTTTTCTGGATTTTTAAAGAGATGCAGAGATACAATGCACAGGTTTTCAGGAAGAAGATATTTCCCCATCATAAAGGCAGCCCAGTAAAACTTTGATTGCCTGGTGAATTTTGATTCTTTGCAGAAACTCTATTCAGAGGATGGATGTGAGGTACAAGCTGACATTTTTAATCTAGCAGGACAAGGAGTACTTCAGACCTTTATAACCAGTAAAATTGATTTCAAATAGAACCCAGTCACAGCGGAATACCAAGAATACAGAATGCTGAGGAATCACTCTCAGCTTGGTAAGAAGGTCCCACTTGGACCTCCAAAACTAGCTAATGTAAACAGCTCCTTCTCAGGACAGGAACACCAAGAAAAAGTGGTCAGAACAAGAGCTCAGACCCATGGCTGACCAACCTGCTGTTTTCTGAATAGATGGCAGACCGATTTTGCTAATAATCTAGGAAAGGAAAGAGAACTACAATAATTCAGCTTGACTTTTACGGGAAGATGTGTCACAGCTATCACATCATCACCTGCTAACCAACAGCAAGCATGATCCTCCAAACATGCATAAGGGGTGTCAATCCGATGCTCTATGGATATGAAGCGTGTGGTATAAAGGAATGCACTCTGCAAGACATACCTGATTCCTGGCACTTACCTTAGTTATTCAATATAATTGGTAGGATATGAGGTAGGGGAAGATAGGTGGTGCCAAGTAATTTCTTTCTCCTTTAGGTTCATTTTCCACACACTCATACAAACTGTGGGAGGTTTCAAGCAATATCCTTAAGACTCTAGGACAGCTAAGTTCACCTGCCTTATCCACAGGAGGGATATTGAATACTATGGAAAGATTACCCAAAAAGCCAGTGTCCTGAGAGACATGCTCCCTGGATATGGGGATATTTAGCAAGCTGTTGACATTACTCCCAGTGGCAGCTCTAAAAATCTCAAAGACAGAATTAAAGTATCTACAGAAGCAACTGTTCTTCTTGAGCATGCTCAGGTCACATCAAGTAGTATGACCTTTCCTGTACCAGCCACAGGTCTGCAGTCTGCAGACCTCACTGCAGGCATGTAGAATAATCATTGAGAACAAGTAAACTGTATTCCCAAAGATGAAATTGAGACAGGTCTTCCTCAAGGCCCCATGATAAAGGCCCCATCTTTTGATAAAGCATGTTTAGTATCTAGCATATGAAACATTTCTGCTATGGACTGATGTGATATAAGATAGGACAGACAGAGGGACAATCTACTGAATCAGGTGGAACACAGAAGTTACCTTTGCTATGAAACATCAGATGTATCCGAAGTGTACCTTTATTTCAAAAAGTTTTGTGTAACAAGGACTAATCCTCAATCTTTTTCATCCTTCTTCTTGTTATAGTAGCCACCAAAAAGAGACTTTTCACAGAAAGGGGGTGAAGTGTATACAAACCAAGAATTCAAAAAACTCCATTTATGTTGCAGGAACCACACTTATGTTTCCCTGAGGATACATAGCAAGGGAAAAGCCCCCAGAATACTAAATAACTGTGTTGCAACTGACGTATTAAATACTCATCTTTAAAACATACATTAAACCACCCCCCACCCCCCCCCACCCCCAAATGTATTCTCTTATATGCTGCCTACTTTTATTTCTGTCTGTTTGACTAAGCATTCTCCCTCAGGGACAGAGCCTTGCCTCGGTGGCAAGCTGGCATCCCCAGTCCCATCACAGCCTGCAGTGAATGGTGATGATCCTCGGAGCTGGTCTGCAATGTAGCAGATGATCATGTAACAGTTATTACTTTTTTCTGTGTGATTCCATCTGTTTCTATAAGCATTCAGGCTCTTTGCTGCAAGGGTCTAATAAGGTTACACAGACAGCAAAAAGAAGCAACCAGCATCATGCACATATCCAGCAACTGTGCTCACAGTCATCACCAGCCCCTTGATAACACCACAATTTTAAGGCCTTTTTGTAATGGAGTAGACCTTGTATCACATTAGTGTATCTGTATGTGTTCAGTGTAGCCTTTGGACATACAGTAAACAGATTAGCTGTAGTAGTTGCAGTTACTACAGTAACTTCTAGACAAATTATATTTTTAATCATTATTTCTACACTAAGGCTTTTTCTAATCATCCCTTACTGCTGAAAATTAAACTAGACGATAAGAGTAGTTATTTCTCAGACAATATGCACATTTAAACAAGGTAGTGAAACAAACAAAAACAAAACACGAGATGGTTCATCTTTCTTATTAAGAGTTTTTAAGTGTTAGGCTTTAGCGACTACAAATCAGCTTACTGTTGGAAGTAATAATAAATTAGCATAGATTTTTCAGTCACTGCCACAGATCTTCCTTGCAGTTTTGCCCGATTTGAATGACAGTTCAATGCAGTATTAGCATGATTAGCAAGATTTCTTCCTGCGAAATGTTCTTAGTACCAGTTACAGCCTTCTTTATCTGTACATTGGTCTTCAGAGGAATAATAATTTATCAATCCCACATGTGGATTAAGAACACACAGGTTTGGGGGCAAATTCTCTCTTATTTATTAGAATAGCTCAACTGTAATTAAAGAAGCAAGACCATTTTGCATCAAAGAGGAATTTGGCCCCAGGTCTTGATCTCTCAGGCATTCACAACTTTAAAAGCATACTTTGCAATGAGACAAACATCTGACAGTCTAATGTGGATACAGTCTTGGTTATTAACCTTTCTGTCAAATGTTATGATAATGTGATTTAGCTTTGATTATTCAGCCATAGCTTTCAATTTTGAAACATCAGAGCAATTAGCCTACCAATTTGAGTACTCAACAGGTAGTTTTTACTGTTGTGCTTCTGCATGTCCAACCCTTAGGCTAAATGCACTGTTTGTAATGATTGCTCTGTGTGGTCTGTGAAGCAATTGACTTCTAACACAATTTTTGGCTATTTTGATACATTTTGAGGAGATATGTCGTGGAAAAGAACATAAACTGCAATAAACATCTTAAAAGACATTTTCTCTCTAAACAAACAAACAAAACCAACAAATTGTATGGCATAAAATATTTTTGGTAAGGGTTCATGTTATAACCAACCATAGCCTCATCTGAAAGAAACAAAAAATACTTCTAACACTCCCTCTCCCCTTTTGCTACGTGTTTTCATTTGAAGTGCGACTTCTACTTCAATACAGTGCACAGAAATATATACAGTGTATTCAGGAAATGGTTTAAATTATGGTATTAAAAAATCCCACCTGCAGCAAATTTCTCATTTGGTATTTCACTTCTCTGACACGTACTATTTGGCTCCATAAAAATCACTGCACTCATTAATGCTCAGCTGGTTATGCACATACCACGTTTAACGCACTGTCTGCAGGAGATGAAACCCAGTATGACCAGTGTTCATTCAATGGGTAAGAGCTGAAATACTGTGCCACTTACTGCCCTTGGGCAGAAGCTGCTGTGGTGCAGACTCTGAAGGTCATAATGGGAACAGTTTAAAGATGCCATTGTGAAGACATTTTTCTCCATTTAGAATTATAACATTGTCAGATGGACCTCTGTATGTGTTAAAGACCTATTGCATCCAAGTGTGGTGTGGTGTGGTGGCCCTGGACAGCAGCCAAGCATCACACAGCTGCTCACTCACGGCCAGAGACTATGGCAAATCTAGAGATGAGGAAAAGCAGACTTCTATTTTCAGTCTTCCCTTTTTCCTCCTTACCTGAGAGACCACAACAAACTGGCCATTCCTAAGATGTTCAAATGGCTGCAATTTCCACTGAAAAGCACAAGATTGTATGAATTGAAATGAGAAGGTATCGGGTATAATTCAACCATTACTTTTGCTTCAACATATCCTATACTCGGCTGGTAGCACTTTGCAGGTTTTAGGAGGCCATAATTTGAACCTCTAATGGTAGCAGCTGAACTGTTCACTGTTATCTAACTATGCCATAACCACAGTGTACAGCCTTTCACTTTAAATCACTTTGGTGATTCCACCCAGGAGCAGAAGAATGTAAATACAACAGCATATTGAAAAATGCCATAAACTATAGCAAACCATAATGAACTATGGAAGTAGTGGACGTACGAATAAACAAGATATGCTAGGAGGAGTCAAAAGGGCTACTTGATAATCCTACTTTTGCACTTTGAAGATGAATGCATAAGCAATAAGCATGTTAGATAAGGGACAGATTGACCGATAGTATTTATTTCCCTTTTCAAAAGACCTTTGATAAGGTCTCTAACAAACACACTCTAGTAAGAATAAGCTACTATGGGAAGATGGATAGAAAATTGTTAAAATATAGGAAATAAATGGTCAGTTCTCACAATGGAGTGTGGTCACCAGTGGAGTGATTTATTCAAAACACATCAGAAACAGGAGATGAACAATGAAATGAAAGTTTGCTGAAGATACTAAGTTATTCAGAGTAGTAAGCTAAGTGCGAACAAGGAAGTACTGCAGGACTGGGTAGAAATCAGCTTTTAATTTCAGTTGAAAACTGGGTGTCACCAGATGGAACCAGACAAGAAAGGCTTAAAACAAAAAAGGGATGATAGATGAGTGAAGCTGAGCTGTAGGCATCGTGCCCAAGAGAAGCTGCGGCTGACAACAGTGTATATGGGCTCAAAGGGAGTTAAGTTCACAGAAGAGAAATCTATTAAGGGTTATTAAAATCAAAGAAACCACTTCTGTTCCAGGAAGACTGGAAGTCAGCAAGAGGCTGGTAGGGCAAAGAGAATAAATGAACCTGAAAAGGCACCAGCCTCATGAATTCAGAATCCTGGATTTAACCCTGAAAACCGCTTTGGGTCTCTTCTTTTGATCATATGTACAAATGAAACATTGAGGTGACATTCAGTTTCCAAGAGAGAATGGGCAACCTGAACAGCTGTCCAGCAGCTGGAGAAGAGGAGCATTTCAACAATGGCTTCTGAATTAGAAGCTGATGGTGTGAGAGACATACACTCTCTAACTTTTACTAAATGATATTATTCTGTACAGTAATAAACACAGCTGAGTATGGAAGAAGAAAGGATGTGGACAGTCCAGAGGTGTTTCTGGTTCCCTGCTGCTCGTACTGGAAGAAATGGAGGTGCACCTGCAAAGTCAGTGAAGACACAGAAGCTAGCTCTGAAAGACTACAGCTGCTGGCTCTCTCACCAGCTTTTCCTTGATTGCTTCTCCACATGGCACAAATGCTGGTACAGCTGCATTGTTCCTTGAACCTGAACTAACTCTTCCAGCATTAGCTCAAGCAATTCTGTCCTACAGAATTGCTTGCCAGAGGCCACTGCAGCTTTCAACATTCACATGGACCCTGAACAGGACAAATTTGTGGAGAAGGAAGCCACGAATGAGGCCGTAAAATGCAGGCATCATCTCCCCAAGCCAGCACCGAGAGAAACAATGAGGGAGCATACCCTGAGGAAGTATTACTGCTCTAATTTCTTCTTCCCCAGTTATCTACTCTGGTCACTGTGAAAACTGAAAAATATTGTGTCAGATACTTCACTTTTGTAAAGTAGTCTCTCCTGTTTTTTTTCATTTTCCTGCTCAGCTTGTTATCTTATTCAGAACAAAACCACTGATCACACATAAACAGTTTTCAATTAGCCTCATTCTACTTATTATCCAGTTATTATCTTCAATGCTTAAAAACTGGTCTGTTTTGATGTTCTTAATTGCCTTCCTCCACATTAACAGTTCAAGCAATTTGTAAAATATTAAAATTCAGGTTATTTGTTCATCATTTCTATGTCTACTTTTCTCCTCCACTAAAAGATGAAGCGGTATTTGTCCTGTTTAGTCCTGTGGGAATGTCTCTGTCTTGCATGAGCTACAGTAGCAAAAATACTTCCAATAAGAAGAAAAGTATTCCCATTTTTTAATTTTTTATATTCTCAGGAAAAACTCAGCATTATAATTGTATTCATAAGAACAATTGAAAAGAAGCAGGCAAAATGCTTTAGCGTTCAGAATAATAAATATACTATCTGTAGAAGACAGTAATTTACTAACTGCTTAAAAATATTATTCTGACTGTATTTACCAGCAAGTCTTACACTGCTGAGATGACTTTATAAAATCCTCTTATGCATTTTTCCCTAATACAATTTTAACTATGTAAAAAAATCACTCTCCTTCAGCCAAAATTTTAACATATACAACAGCAGGGGAAAAGGATTTTCTTTCATACCTGAAACTTGTGAAAAGGAATTTATCCAACTACACATAGTGTGTGAAATTTCTTGCTATCCTCTGATGTATTTGACCTTTTTAAACTTAAGAACAGCTAGTACTAGCAAAAGAAAACACAAACTCTTGGTTTTGACAGTTCTTTCCCCTTGACTTATTCCCAGCATAGCTCAAGCGCTTTCCAGGGATACATGCCAGCCTCTTCTCTATACACTCAGAAATATTTTGAACGCCTGAGTTGATTATGATAAAAATGAAACTTCACAATCCAACATAGGGCCAAAATGTACTCCTGAGCTGCTTCCAGGCTTTACCTGAAATTACTTAGCACTAGGAGGTACATTCTAGCTACACAAGATCTATTTGTCTCTAGGATAATAGGAGAGGACCAGATCATCACATAAAATTAACAGTTAAAAATAAGCACGATGCTTTTCCACATGAAGCAGTTTGCTTATTTAATAGAACTCCCAAACAAAAAAAAAAAATCTGTGAAAAATTTTCACAAGTAGTTTTTGGAATCAGAAAAAAAAAACAAAACCCGAACACCCAAACCCACAGAAAACAGACTTTGCGTTATGCTTTTTTGAAGTTTATTTTTTAAGTATGTTGCCTTCCTAAAGGACTAGTTCGTGCATCCTTTGTTTTCTCTGTCAAGAACTAATGAACCCAATTAGTCCTGTGAGTTTATACTCTCTGGAGTCATCCTCTGCTACATTTTAAAAAGTCAGTAAGAATCAGGTCTCCAATGTGGTCCTAAGAAGTCTTTGTTAAAAGACTATGCTGTGCCACCCCCACAGGAGCAAAAAGGAAAGTGATTTCAAGCCTAACATCTGCATTTAAACTTTCTCAGTCATTTGAGTGTCATGGATTCCAGTGAGACCCAACTGCTCTTCACACATTCTCTTAACTGTGGATTGTAAAAGAAAAAAACTGTTTTAATCAGCAAACTACAGGCTCCTATCTTGTTGATGTTAGTACTTGGGCCTCCTTTTTGGTCCATATGTACAAATAAAACACCAAGGAGCCAGAAAAAAAAGGCAGTTTAAATATCCAATGAGTAGCCTGTTATGTGGAAAAAGTCTATAAGTCCAATGGACCCATTGCCCATATATTTGAAGGACCTCCTAAAGTTTTAGTCACACAAATTCAGTTGAAGGCAATCAAGCTTGTGCAGTAAAAATCCCTGTGCCACAGCTGCCAAATTTCTTCTACAAGATGATGTAAAAAGATGAATCTGTGATTCAGGTATAAACCTAGTATTTCTACAGCCAACTGGGCAGACAATTACATTCCCAAATAAGTACATGCTTTGAAATGGTCGCAAGCTATAAACTGAGATCTCCTAGTTCAACCGTATACAGATGTGCGTGTGTATCTATGCAAACACAAAAGCTGTATTTTAAAAAAAGAAAAAGAAAAATAGAGCTTATTTCATACATATTAACTCAGAATAGCATTTGTGTGAGGGCAAACTAGTTCAAATCTTTGGACAGGATCTCATGACACTGTCACTTTGGTTTCTCACTGTGTTAGACAAGCATTGTGCTTGGGCTGTATGACAGTTCAGATGTGACTTTCTAGTTGTAGAGATACAAAAATAAATAATGCCCTTATAGATGTATTCTGGGTACCATTTTGACATAAGACCCTATTTTTTATTTTCTGATGTTCACTTTTCCATTTGTTGTCCTGATTTTTAAATTGACTCTGTTGTCATTAAACCAAAACACAGAGTTTTGGATCAGGCAATACAACATATAACATACTCATCTCATATACCTCGGTAGGCTCTAAGCTCAGTAAGTCTGTTTGCATGTGCCCTTGAGTTTGAAATATTTAAAAGCATTATTAGTAATGTGCTTTTTGTCAGATCTTATAAATAAAAATATTGGAAACTTACACAGTTCTTTTGCTTTGGTTTTACAATCAAGTGAAAAAGATCATCACCAAAATCAGACCATAAGCGATATAAATAGTTATATTTAGCAGAGTTACCAGTCTGAAAATCCTATGAATAAAGATTAGGTTCCAGAAAAAAAAAAAGGTGACTTGCAACAAGCAATGCTATCAGCCTGGAGGAACAAACACCTAGGACTGTGATTGCTTAAGTAAAATGATTCCCCAACCCTTCAAAGCAATCTCCATGTCACATCTGAGTTTGAAGTGCCTTCCTGCATCTATTTTACAGTCTTGAAAAAACATTATTAGTGCAGAGCCTTGAGAAGAAAGGATGGTAAATCAGCTTTGGTTGTTGACTAATCAGATGAGCACAATTAATTACAACACCAATCAGTTCATTAGATTATTAGGTTCATCTCATTCTGATCAGCTACTTAGAAATTATAATACAGAGGATAAGAAGTTACAAAGCAAAACGTTCATTACAATATTAGAAAGTATGACATACTACTCTGAATGAAACGAATTAGGTTAGAGCATAGCATAGAGAAATAGAAGTCAAGTGCTTTTCAACTGTGTGGATACTGATATTCTCAGGGAATTGACTGCTATGCACATTTCTCCGGCTAGAGCCTCTCTCCAAACCTGAGAGGCACCTTTCTCCTACCTAACTAAAAATCCTTGGAAATGCTGTCTTGTATCTCATTTCTCCCAAGTCATAGTTTAGACTAGCTACTGGTATATTATTTCTACCTTTTGTTTTACTGTTATTATTCACATGCTCTATTACCAGAACTTCCTTCACAATTTTCAGCTAGGCATCTCAAAATTTATTTGCTCATGTTACTTCTTTCTAGTCATATAATTCATTATAAGATACTGTTCCTGTGAAACTGCATTTTGCTATTTCTAGAACAATCTCTCCCATCCATTTTCTTATTTTTATGCCTTAACTCCATTAAAAAGATCATGGTATCTATGCTGCTTCCCACTAATAATATCTCACTGTGTTATGATTTTTTTAAGCTAAATATGTGTAAAAAACCTCATTATCATAATTTGCCTAATTGTATAAAAATGATATATAATGTGATGCATAATAAATTATAATTTTTATGCTTTGGCTAAATGTGGCTTCAGCATAAGAAATACATATGTATGTTCATGCCCTATTTTCATGACAGTTAACCTGAAATTGCCGGAGTGTGTATCCTACCTCAGATTATGTCACTTCATCATATCTCCAAACGGCTTTATGTGCATACTGAGATGATGAAACAACCGACCCTCTAGTGTGCCCTTCAGCCTAATGAGTCGTTGTGCATCACTGCTGCTTGAGATAACCTGTAAAAAAAGAAGGGAATCCCTCTTCCACAACCCTTCTTATCCCCACCTAGTCCATGACATATAAAACGATGAACAAAAGCTCCCTGCTGCAAGCACTATGATCAATGCTCTCTACCCCTTTGGCTTATACTCCAGGGATGGTGTCTGGAACCCGTCTCTTCTGCCAAAACAAACCTCTTCCAAAACCCCACACTGCCCTGTCTCAGTGCCTGGAGGGCAGACATTACTTATTGTCAAACATTTCATTTTTCCCTTTTCATTTTAACATACACCCTTTGAGTCAATTCACTCATTCCTGCTAAACTAAACACCAACTTCAACCTTCCCATCGGTGCCTCAAGATGCTGATGAAACTCTGGCATGAATAGCAGGCTCTCTTCTTCCATTTGGTCATTTGCTTTGCCAAGAAATGTGCTAACATGCTTGCCTTCAGGTATCTTACCCTCCCATCTGCAAATGTACACATTTAGCATGTTACTGCATTTGCTTCATCCTGATTCTTCCTATAAATTGAACCAAAACATTTGGATGCAGCAAATGGATAAACAGTATCCCAAACCCCACCCTGCTAAGAAAATGCACTTTGCAGAAGTTGTGTGTGTCTGACTGAGCAAAGGCTTCTATGGAATCATTATGTTCTTTATCTCATGATCACTTTTATGCAGCCTATTTCCATCAAGTCTCACCTTATGCAGTGGCTTTACTATATGTTCTCTGGGACAAGGGGCAGACCCATGACTGATCACCAACAAAAAAGAGTGAGGGGAGAACTATGCAAACTGAACAACCAGACAAAGTTGAGAGCTTGACTTCAAGTACAAACTTACTGATGCTGCGGCAACCTTCAGCCCCAATCTCTCTATAATTATTGCTACGTTAAGGGATTTCTGCAGTTGTGATTACTCTTTAGTTGACAGATAAGCATTTCCTGAGTGACAGATACTCAGCACCATCCAACCTGCTCCCATGTGACCTGCCTTTACAACATACCCAGTGTGCAAACCTCACCTCTAACACAGTGCTTTGACTCTAGCGATGTTATTCCAGGGAAGAGTTTCATCCTTTGTATGCTCTGTGTGCCACTCAGAGACCAAATTAGCAAAAAGATAATTACAGCTTATAAAGGTGCCTGTTCTTTTATGAATAAACACTCATTCTAATTTTGTAATTATTATTTTACCATTCTCAGTTAATTGTCAGTTACTCAACAACATAGCTTCCTCCAGTACAGTGCAAACACAATTCCCAGAATTACAGTAAAATTTCCTACATTAGGTATAAAAGAGAACAAATTGTTTAATACAACTTTAGGAAGCTCAGCGCTTATTCCCCAGCTCAGAGTTGATTTCCATTGCCAAATCTTGCTGAAATAAATATGCTAATGCAAAATACTAGTGGATTTTTTTTTTCCTTCCCGAACAGGTGGCTCCAGTAAAATGACACTCCATCAAGATGGTAACTGCATGAATCAAGTATCGCAATGTTCCAGTTCCTTGTGCTTGAGTTATCTTTCTGCCCAGAGCAGGAGGGATACAGAAGGTTCATATGATCATAACTGATCAACTACCTGTCTGTTTTGCACGAGATCATTTATTTATGGACGCTGCATTGAAAAAGGCAGAATACCCTGATATTTAGTAATTATGATTAAAGTCATTCCTAGCACTTCTGTATTATTTAACTAATTTTTTACATACCTACCTACTCATCTGCCAGCTTTACCTATCGGTGCCCGTGGGCCAGGACCGCCCTTGCAGGTGAGCCTGGAGCCCTGTCCCTGTTCCAGTGATGCTGCAGTGGTGCTGCTCCCCAGCCCTGTTTCTGGCTCGTTTTTTGGATTTCCTGCCTTGGCCTTGGCTTGTTCCCCTGCTGTTGCCTGATGCTCCATGGAGTGCCAACAGGACCCACTGCTGTCCCCTGGTTGAGCCCATTGGAGAGGGCATTGCCTGTCCATGTTGCAGCCACCCTGGGGAGCTGCTCCCTGACACAATTCATTAGGTAGCTGACTCTCTCAGTTTTCCTGTACTGGTCTTGATTTCCTTGTCTTTCCACTCCTCATCCTTGGATGCTGGCAGCAGCTAAGTGTCTTTCTGAGCACAGCTCTAGGAACAGACTTCTCAGATGTATGAAACCACACCAGTGTTTAGATGGAGGGAAGAGCTGTACACCTGCACTCCAGAAACACCCACTGGTGTGGGTGGCACCCATCAGTGCCATGCACCAGGAACATGCAGGCATTGTACAGACTCTTCTGCTGGAGAAAGCTTACAGAAAAGTTATTTGAACTTCATATGCAGTATTCATCCTTCACTAACTTCCTCTGGGGACACGCTGTCGACCGTGACACTCTTCACAGGGAGAATTACTGAGAAGCAACTATTCTGCAGTTCTCTGCTTTCTGCTCTTCCACTGCGTAGACAAGTCCCTAAGACAAAACTCCTGGTTACAACACCCAAGTTGTAACCCATACTCAGTTTCAATTTAATCTTCAAGCCTACTTCTCACCAACTGTATCTGCACTCTTGCTTGATCTTTGTACCTAAAATGTTGCCCTCAGCATCACTGTTTTAAGCCATACAACACCACTGTCATGAATGTCACCTGGTCTCTGAGAATCTCCATGGAAAGCAGCACCCTGGCAGATGTAAAACATGAACCTCAGTATTGACTCACACTTCTTGTGTTTGTGCCAGGCTGCTCCAAGTACTGCCTCTGCCAGCCAGTGGTACTGCTGCTATGACAGCTGCAGCCAAAGCCATGCCAATGCCCATAGGTGAATGCTGGAATTTCAATCCACATGGTGAAGTCTTTTCTCAGAACACTCCTACTTTCACTGAGCTATTTAACATTTGTAATTCAGACAGCAAAATTTCATACACCTGCCTTTGCTGATCGCTATAGCCTCTAGCCTCTTACAGTAATCCCTGGATGACATTCAGTATGCCTTCCTCTCTCTTCCTCTTCCTCTCTAAGTGCTTTAGACCTCTCAGGTCTTCGATTTACACATTTATAACCCAAACTCCACTTGAAAAGCGGCACTACAACCCGCCCCAGAAGATTCAGGCAGCCTGCCATACTGTAAACTTGATTTAGAAATCTATCCCATTAAGTGAATGAAGCATGACAGCAAAAAAAAAATTGCAGCGCCAGAGAAGTTGATTGATACAATTAATACCCAGAAAGAACAGCAGTAATAAGCATAAACTCTGAAACTACTTAAAAGATCACATGCAACCATCTTTGTTTATTTAGCCCAATGATGAGGTCACTCTGAAATAAACAGCAAAGAGTTCTGGAAATATTTCAGTATACAAGTTCAGAGAACTCCAGGAAAATATGGACGTATCAATGAGATAGAAAAATAATACCTAACTGTTCCAAATTGGTACTAGTTAGGTAAATTAATGAAAAATCCACTGGGTTTTCCCTAACTCCATTCCTCCATAGCTATAATACCAATATTTTGCATAGAATTTTGAAGTGTGATCCCAATTTTGAGGGGATTCAACTGACTTTACAGACTTGCAGATGGCACTTTAAACTCTGTGCATGCAATGGTCAACACTTTTTTTCTGACTGCAATTTCATCCTGATGTAAAAAATTATGAACAAAATACCGCTTACTAATTCACAGAACATTACTTACTTCATAAACTATCCTATGATTTAAAATTAGTCCTAACAAAAACTAAGAGAAACCAAATGAGCACTCATTAATCTAACCTACTGTAATTGAAAAAAGATGATTCAAATACAAATCTTTCTCTAGCTGTTTGGCTGACATTTGAAAGTAATCAAACTCGCAATTGCTAATCAGTTCATCATTATGGAACATAAAATACTTAACAATACAGTATGGTTACAAAGTCAAGCACTGAAAACTCAAGTCATATGCAGATTAAGTTGGCTTCTGCAACTGCACTTCAACCCGTTACAGAATGACTGTGGTATGTTGTCTATACAGTCACTTTTCACATCCCCAGGACTCCTGCCACATCCACTGCACAGGATGGCCTTAGTTGATGTGAACCAGAGTTATGCTGCAGAAGAGGTTGTGTTCTTTTAGTCTACTCACCTCTGTCAGCAAGTACTCCATGACCAGTGCAAGGGAAAAGAAGTAATGGCCCTGAGATGGGAAAGGAGGTAAGGGAATTTTTTTCTTCCAGATTATGTTTCAGAGTTTGCAATTTCCATATTCATTGTTCCAGGGGCTTAACTTGAAACCCTGGAGCTGCACAAAGAATCTCAGAAATGCTGGTTGGAAGGAACAGGTGGGAAGTCATGCAAGTTCAGCCTGCTGCCTGAGGAAGAACTAACATCAACACAAGACAAGGTTAGTTGTTTTTTTAGAGAGGCTTGAAGACATCAAAGGACAGACATCCCACCATCTTTCTGTGTCAGTCTTGCACTACCTTTCTGGTGAAGCATAATGTCCAGTTTGAACCTTCCAAGCTGAAATTTGTGATTTATTCCCTCCACCCTCGCCAGTTTCTGGACATCTCTGTTGATCTGGGTGTGCCCAAAGCTGGACATAGGATTTCAGAGGTGTCCACACCAGTACCAAGTAAAGGGGGAAAATATTCCATGGATCTGCTGGCCACAGATGTACCCCAGTCTGCCATATGCATGATGAGAACAAATTGTTGTCTCATATTTGGTTTGGTGTCCTCTATAAAGTCCGGCTTCTTTTCAAATGGGGTGCTGCTCAGCCAGAGGATTTCCAGCCTGTCCTGATAAAACACTTAATAAAGTGATAGTACATTGCATCAGTGCTCTCCTTGTATACATGTGGCCAGACAATTTATTGCAGAAGGCAATCACACTCATTAAGCATGATCTGCCACTGGTAAATCCATGCTGACTGTTCCTCCTTCACACGTTTGGAAACGGATTCCAAAAACTCATGCTCCAGTGCTTTTTTCGAGGTAAATCTGGTCCCCACCCTGTCCTTTTTTTTCTCCTCAAAGACAGATAAATGTTTATCCTTTCTCTAGTACTCAGACACTTCCACCGAACAACAGCATGATAGTTGCCTCACACCTGTATCAACCACCTTCTCTTGTGGTACCCCTGGGTAAACTCCATTCAGTTCCACGGACCTGAATATACCTATTTTCTCCAAATAGTCCTTAACTTGTTGCTTGCCCGTTGCTGGCTTCTCCTTCTCCTTCCTAAAACAAGCTGAAATGTACAGCAGTCTAGGAGCGGGATTTGCCTGATAAGACCAAAGCACAAAAAGTCTGGAGTTCTTCCGTCTTTTCCTTGTTTTCCATCACTAATTTGTCTTCTCCATGCATTAATGGACTCACATTCTCCTCAACTTCTTTATGCTTTCAGGATACACATGCCTGTAAAATCCCCTGCTGTCACTCTTTATGTCCCTAGCTAGCACTGGCTGGGCTTTGATCTTGCCTGAACCGAGGCTTTTCACACTCCTTTGTTGTTCCAGTTTCCACTCCCTGGTCTCTTCTTTTGCTTCAGGAAGCTTTCTGTTTACCCTACTGAGCCTTCTGCCACAATTTCCAGACTTCCCGTGCAACAGGGTGGTTTGTTCCTAAGTTCTCACCGAGTTTTGTTTTAAAAATTCAGCGAGCACCCTTCGATGAGCAGCTCCACAGAGGCTTCAAAATCCACTGACTCTGTGCCTGCCATTGATACATTGGTGCTGCTATCAGGAGGAATGATCAAAGCATAAGCAGGTATGGTTAACGACCAAAGTTATCATGGAAAGTATGCCACTACAGAATAACAATCTAAATGCGTAGTCCAGGCCCACAGAAGGTTTACACAAAGTGCCATGGGAGGGAGGGAGGGAGCGATCAAGGGAGCAAGGGAGGGAGCCAGGGAAGGTGGAAAGGTGGATAGATTCTCTCTTACCCTCACAATACATTCCTGCACTTGATTTAAGAATGGGAACCATTAGGTTACCTTGGCTTATGAGGAGCAACAGAAGTAAATTTTACTTGGCAGCTACCTTTAAGATTTTTCATAGATGAAGGCCAGTGACCATTATCAAAGTACTAAATATATTCCAGTTCCTGCAGATGTTTTTACCTATTATGTCTCATAACAGAAGATGTGGTTTGCATCAGCATCCCCCAAACTCTCTGTGTACTAACTAGGAAATAATTTGAGTACTTTTATACAAAGTCAGATATATTTACTTTGCTAAAGCATGACCAATTAATCACATTATCACATACTAGTAGTAGAGGAAACAAAAATCATATCTAGGGATTGTAATACTTTCCCTTTGTAAACTCTAAATCTTTGGAGTTAATAGTATAAAGATGATTTACAATAATGATCTACCCAAGCCCTTGAAGAATGGCTGACTACGTAACACATCCACTAGCAATAAAACATAATGATAGGGCTCATGCCATGAAAAACTAACATTTGTTTACATAAATTAGCCCCCATTTAGTAATTACACTGTATGTCTGCCATAAGGTCAAGCAAAATGTAACCCCGGCAGAAGCAATATGCATGCATCACAGTCTAGACAGAGATATATCAGAGAATTATGCGGGATAATTAATCAGTTAATGCTTTCCATGTGTTTCATGATATATGGAGCCACGATTCTAGAATAAAATGTTTCTGCTAATGCAGTCCCTTTGCTCTTTCTTTAAAGAAATACTACCAACTGCTGTTATTCAGACCAAGGAGGACCAAAGAGAAAGTATATAGCTATATAAACACATACAAACCCCCACACAGATGCACACATGACTTACTTTCTGGTTAATTAGCAAGTAATGATATATTTTCATTATAGATAATAATAATATCAAAGATTTAAAGAACCTATACATTTGGAGGAGCAAATGGTAAAACAAACCGATTATTTACAGGTCATCTTTGTACACACAGCTGTGACATATGGCAGTAGTATGCCTCTACTTCTACTGTACTTTATTCAGGTGCCTGGTTAAGCAAGCCACCTAAAACAAATCATAAATTGCATCTATAATCAAAGGGAGGTTATTTGATTTCCCTGAACTCCTCCTAGCTGGAGATGCTGCCTACTTAACTTCGAGGACCTCAGTTTTCTTGATTAAAACCCAAACAAAAAAAGCCCTCAATCAGAAAAAAAAAAAAAAAAAATCTGGGAAATCTAGGATTAATTCAGTGCTCAAAAGCTCTTCTAGTTTGCTTTTCTACAGTCTAGCTGAAGGCAAAAACAAAGCTACCAGTCCTCTCTAAAGTAAAGCCAAAACGAAACAAAAAAGCAAACACACCATTCCTGTAAAAAGCATTACAAATTTCCACATCATTACTGTAAACCATGTAAAATTTTGGTTCAGAAAAATGTGTAATTCCTGTGAATTTCCCACTCCCACATTTCAGAGCCAGGGATCCCAGCAGCAGCCACACTCCAGTTGATTTTGCTGGTGGATCCTGTGCCTGTGTATGGATCAATTGTTCTCAATAACCTCTGCAGCCTAATGACAGAGGATGGTGACGTGACTGTGCCAAGGAGTGGGCTAAGGAAGACTACACTGTTTTAAAAAGAGAGATGATGTCTAGCATAGGAGGCATCACCCTAGTTACATCACTGTCCTTGGTGTGAAGTTAATAAAGCTGCATTTTCTTTCTTAAATTTGTTCCAGCTGGTCCTTCTCTTCTGCACAGTAAATACTTGTCCAATTCCTAAATGTTTGTTTCTGCCACTTGGTCATGCTGTAGGTGAATGTAAACAGAGCCATGACTTTTTGCTGTTATGAAACTTCAATACCTCTGTGGTCACAAGCTGTGCCCAAGGCCAGGCACAGCCTTAGGTCTACCCATTGACCAAGAGCTCACATGGGCAGCCTGCAAGCACAAGCAGCTGACTGTTAGTTATTCCTAAGTAACCACCAAAACTACAGATAGTATTACTCATTTTTTCATATTGATATAGATTGGAAGACACTATTTCTTAATGTGATCTGGCAATCAAAGACAACAGGTATCAATCAAAATTGATCAATTTCACCAGTCTACTGAAAAACGTCCTCAACACAAATTATAGAAAGTGAACCTGGGGAATTAAATGATTTTTTTTGGTAAATAAAAATGGTTTTATTTTCTGTTTTATTATGTATTTTTTACTTCCTTAGAGAATTTAAAAAAAAACCCCACACACTTGTGTATGCACAATGCTTACCTTGTGCCCTTTCATGACTATCTCTTTTGAAACACTTTCCAAGTATTATACTTCTGTGCACAGCAAATCAGATATAAAGATGGATGAACGAGAGCAGAGGAAGAGGAGGAGGTATTTCACAATGCTACTGTCCTTCAAGAGAAAACGCTGCAGCTGTAACCAGCTAAATATAATAAATGAGTACCTGACAGACAGAAATGAGCTGTGAAAGTAAAAAAGCCACACTATGATGAGTACTTCAGAAGTACCTTGTCATGGAAATCCTCTGTATGTAGTGTGCAATCTTAGCTAAAAATACTATCAGGCAGATATTTAATGTTTTCTTATAGTAATCACAGATGCCACTAAAATAGTTTGGTTTTTTTTTAAAGAATATGTTCTTTCTTTCTAAAGGAAACTTTCTCACCAGTAAGAAAAAACTGGAAAATACAATACAAAGTTAATTTAGGGAAGGCAATAGGAAAAAACCCTAAACCCCACAAACCTCTGGTATCTTTGTTTCAGTTTTAGAGGGAAGTCTTCTACCCCGACTGCCATATTAGACAGAAACTTAGCACAGACTTTGCTGGCAGAAGATGGGAAAATCCTCTCGTCCTGTTCTGTTGTTGCCTTTTGGAGGCAAGTGTCTGCAAAGCTGTGAGTGGACCAGTGAGCTACAGCTGGGAATCAGCATCACCTTACACCCTGCCCTGTTTTGAACCCATGTGTGTGAGTGTTCATTTTTATCATGTCTAGAGAAATACTCAAATTGGATAAAACTGATGAAACTGAATTAATGATGGGTATCACATGCTTTTTAGTTCAGTTTTTATAAAAGTCTCAATTTACCCCCAAATTAACTGCCCACTTTGCTAACCCTCTTACAAAGGGTGAAATCTATTTGATTGCAAGTAATGGACTTAATATTTCATTCTCAAAGTGTTCTTACTAGACTGTCTTCTCTACGCAAGGAATAATCTTACAAAATGCTAAAACTCCTCTGTGGAGATGTGTAGTGACAGTAAGAACAAAAGCTCAACACTCACTGCAAAGTTTCACAAAACAAGACATCGAGAAATGATCTGCTGCTTTTCAGTCTTCAGCTCAGACATCGTGAGTAGACTGTAAACTAAGCAGGTTTGGCAGCTTGCAGCCTACTTCATCACACCCCCCCAAAATTCGCATTTTTATTTATTTACTTACTTCATCAGGTGGCTTCCTGGGAAAATATTTCCAAAACAGATAAAAGTAAGGAAGTTTGTATGAGTGGTTAGTGTGGACTGCAGGTCTTAGGGCTTCTGTGCTAAGGACATTACTGGAGAGTGTTTCTCATTAGCTCTCCCCAGCTCACCAACTTGCAGAAATGTGGAATTCCATCAAAGCCTTCTCACAGGAAAGACTTGAGCACTGGCTCAACTTGAGCTGCTGGCTTTAATTGCTCTTGTGCTTGAAGTGAGACAATACACATGCCCAAAACATTCTGAAAGGGGGTGATAAAATATTTACTCTGTGATGTTGGCTGGCTTATACAGCAGGATGAAGCAAGCTCAAGGTACTTCAAACAGGTATCTCTACTGAAAATCCCCAGACTGAGCACAGAGACCAAATGATCTTCTCTCTCCAAGGGGAAGTTTTTTCAGATTTGGAGCAGTCTATCATAAAGTAAGGATAGAAAGCTGCAGAAGTACATCCTGCCTTTCCTTCACTATGCATTCACTGTGTGTTTCCATAATGCTCCTATTTCATATTGCCTAGTAATAGTCTGCATAGGAGAAGAGCTAGTTAAGATACAAATCAAGTGATAAGCACCAAAGAACCTGAACCTTACCAAATATTATTTTATTTTCTGTAGTGGAATTAATTGTATTTCTCACCTTTTTTGTATAAATAAAACACCATCCTACATCATCAGTAACCGTGACCATGAGTGGTGCTACAGATTCGTCACAAACAGTTTTTATCGCATGTTGAGAAAAGCAGTATTTTCTGTGGTGCCAGATTATACCAGTTTTTCAAAGTACTCATTCAAAAAGGACTACCCAGGATCTTGAATAGAAAGCAAAGCAACAATAGAGGTACACTCTGGTTCCTACTGGCCCTGGACTTTGTGATTCTTTCCAACAGGTCCAGACAGTCGAGACAGAATTGGCTCCATCTCTTCAGCTTCCCATGCAGTGTCCGCATGGATGTTCTAAAATACATGCAGTGCCACACAGGCTTGGGGACTCTTCCCTAAAAGAAAATAGCCGCGCCACTGTGATACTCAGCTCTGCAGCTGGTTGGCGAGAAGGAGGCCTGTTATAGTCAGCTCAAATCAAGTCAACAGGCCACCAAGACTCAGATCAAAATTTATTACAGTGTCCACCAAGCTAACACTCACTACTGCATGAACAAAAACTGTTCTGCAATGAAAAAAACTCCACAGAATCTAATCCCTTCCACAAAACAAACAATTTCACTTTCTTCACATCCACACGGCGTAAACCCCTGACAGAAGGAAATTAAAATTAATACTACCTAACCATGGAAATATAAGTGGACATTTAATTTTCACATTAGGCACTAGTTAACAGCAGGCATTCAACCTGAAAGGAATTCAAACCAACAAAAGCCGGGAAAATAGTCAGTCATTCAAAACATACTTGAGCTATTCAGCGCATCCCTAATCCAAGGCCAGGGTACACTATAAGCAATTCAGCCTAAGAGGCAGCACTTAATAGTTTTGTCATCATCGCTGCACCTAAGAATAATGCAAGATGAAAGCAAAAGTACTGAGGCACATTCATTCTTGTCTTTCTAGGTGTGTGTCTAATTTCCAGCAACAGTAAATTAGTAAATTACAGGAAGATACATACTCTTGCTACAGCAACAAGTAAATATTTATTACTGTATAACAGTTAAGGTGTTGGGATTTTTTCCTAAAAATGCCTCATATATTCATGTTAAAGAAAATAAAAGATCTTAGTTGAAGGATGGGAACTAAAATTCAGCTAGGTCCTAAATTATCAGGCTCTGGCATATAGGTCTAGTATTTCTAACTTGCATCTAAACATGAAGCCCAACTGAAATCTTTGAGGTCCCTTCCAATCCAAATCATTCTATGATTCTATGAAGTATCAATGAGTTTCCTCATTTGCTCAGGGATCACTTAAATACTATTTGGAAGATGGATGTTGACAGATCACTTTTTGGCTATCTCAGTGCAAAATGAATCCATTTGAAGGCAGATGTAGGCAGAGCAGCCCAGTGTCCCTTACCAGATAAAATGATGAAGGAAAGAGGTGCATTACTGAAGCTTGCTACACATTTTTAAGTATAGGAGGGCAAAAATTGGCTGGAGTCACGCTGTATTATTTTTCAGACCATAGGAGAATACAAAAGACATTCCATAATATCAGTTTTAAAACAAAATTTCTGGTTGAGATTTTGATCAACTTGAGCCTGGAAGGAACTTCCAGTGCTATTTGGAATTTGTAGCATCAATTGGTTGTAGCATCAAAAGGCTGAAGTAATGCTTTTACCAGAAATGCTGAAAAAGCATTAAACTTCAGAGTGCTATTTGAATACCACTGCTATAATTAATACAGTATGACCTTGTATAAACCTTATAAATTTGTTCATGAATATGCAAAGTGGGAGTAACTGCATTGTGAAGAAAAAGTGGGGTGCTTAAGTATCTTACACAGCTACACATTTAATTCTGTTGGTACTTTTCCCCTGAGTATCTTCTGAATAAAAATATTACAGAGCAATCAGAAGACACTGATCTATCCATACTAAAATCTCCCTCTCCCCGCATATCTTAACATTAGATTTTTATTTCAGCCACATTTCTGAATGATTGCAGCATTCAGTAAGGAACATTCTCTTTCATGTCTTGCAGAAATTTCCTCTGAAACTTCATGCTTAATTGGGACGCAATCGCTGTGGCCTCAGATTGGCTTATGACTTTTTTCTAGACTGGACCTTTCAGCTTTTTGGAAAAGTGAAATAGATTTCCAGAGTAGATTGACTTTTATTCATTTCCTGTGATTTTTCTCATTTTGGCTTGTGGTTGGAAGACTAGGAACATGGCTATGAACGTTTACACATAAGCTAATAAAAGTTTTAGGTCTTTTTAAAAATATATTTTACATAGCTCATGCCCATGAAAGCAGTCTGTCTGTAAGTTTTCAGAGCTGGTAGCTCAGTGACAGTCTAGAAATACTCAAAGCCTATAAAACCCAGACTCTTATACAGACACGTATACATTGATTAAAATGCCTGCTGTTAGGTAAATGCAACTTAGTGTTTACTCCTTCCTATTTTGTTTTGAAAGGCAAGAAACAGTAGTTCAGCTCCTTCTCCCTGCTGTGAACTATGTTCCCGTATGGTACTCTGGAGGCATTATCAAACTTATTAAAGACAGTTTTTCAAAATTCATTGTGTGCAACTAATACAGATCTTCTGAACTAATATATTTTAAAGTAAGCAGCATGTCATGCAGCCTTAACCAGAAAGGATAAGAGGCAGCCCTTTTATATCTGTATGTATATACACATAAACACACATACACACATGCACATACATCAGATTAGTTTCTTAAGAAACGTGCTTCACACACACGTATGTTTCTTTCAAAGCTAAACAGATGATGAATAATAAAGTCTGTGCTACTTATTTCATGCTGCTCCCACATCTTCTTTTGTCAGTATGCAGCAGAATGTTATATTCAAATGAGATTACAGCAGTTCCTAAGAATAGGTATCAGTAGACTTTGGATGCTTAGAAGAGAACTGGAGGAGAAATATGATGGTGGGATAAATGCATGAGCTGTAAATGTCTGTGAAACAGAACTTTCATCCCCCAAACAGTTACAAATATTTGATATTCAGGCTTCATAGTTAACACAAATTGTTTAACGAGGTAATTTGTTCCTACTAAAAGTGGATCTAACCAGAAAATACTACTGGGTCAGTTACATTCAATTACTGTTTGAAAATTACTTTTCCCCTTTGTTTTTCTCCTCTGAGAGCTTACTACATATTTTTTTCAGTTGAAAAGTAGTTCATGGTATTTTGTGGAAGGTTTGACATGTATGAAAAAATATAGTATGAAAATTTGAAAGGTGTGGGACTTTATAAACAAGGTTTGACAAGTATGAAAAAATATAGTATGAAAATTTGAAAGGTGTGGGGCTTTATAAACAAAATCTACTTGAGTTACTCTCCTATACAATTCCTAACCAACTAAAAGGGAGGAGATAAATACTTTACCACATCTTCGATTTTCACAATTGCCATGTACCTTCGGTGTATGATGATAAATTAAATACAACAATGAAGAAAAAAAAAGACAGCATTTTATCATTTTGCATCTAAAACCAGACAAAAATCTCAAAGCAGTCAATTCTTAAGATTCTTTATAGGTGTCTGATGGGGTTCTTGGAACTTAAATTCATCTTAGATTAACAGAAAAAACCCACAGTTCCGGACTGTACATCAGGACAAAAACTCCTGAAAAGATTTTTGTCTGGGATTTTTCAGATAGTCTTTGGACAGAGATCTAGCATTGTGGTAATTAAGCTTGATGCTTCAGGTTAAGACAATATTAGGCAATGAGTCTCCTGCTGATTTTTAAATTTCAGATTAGGGATTGTAAACCCACCCTATAAGCAACGCGGATTCCAAAAAATTCAGTTTTCCACTGACTTTTCCTAATAAGTCTAAATGAATCAGAAACTATAACCCAGATACAGTATTTCCCTAACACAAATAAAGCAGTCACAGCTGAAATCCAAAAGGAAAACCAGTCAAACTTTCACAGAGCTTAATGAGGTTAGGTACTAGCATCTCAGTGGGGAGGCAAGTAAATTGGGTGATTACTCTAACACGTCACACTGAGGTCTGGCAATTTATGAAAGATGAATATTAAGATGAAATTTATAAGCGAGAGGTATAATGCTGTATTTAGAGCTTTGAATTATCTAAACAATTTCAAAGTATTCAAGTTATGCAAAATTAATTTGTACAATATTGTATTAAAGCTATTTTCTTTTTTCAAATCACAAAAGTATGCCAAGTGTAGTTTGTAAATAACATCTCTGAGGAAAAAATAAAGTAACAGGAAAAGAAGGTCTGAGGTTGCTTCTGTCTTTTATATGATTTCATACTGATTTTAGCTGGAGCACAGCATGACTGGAGTTGCAGGCTTAAGAACTTGGTTAAGAATGATAATAAGCAGATAAGAATACTAAAAATTGTAGTTAATATGCAACTTTTTAGTTGAAAAAAACGTAAGAAACTCTCATCAAGAAACTGAGAAAAAGCTAGATCAGAAAGAATAATAATACAAAACACAGATCTGACTATACCTATATAAAGGCCATTGCAAACTACTTATTAGCATTGTATACGGGATGGGATGTATATCCCATATATATGGGATTATGTTACAGTTTTCAGTAGTGAATGCATCAGAAAACCAAAGGCACAGAAGACTGAAAAAAATCCCTTCAAATCCTCCTGGCATATTTGCTAGCATTAAACCCCATTCATCAACTATTCTGTTCGCTACTTTTCCTATGGTACTGAGCATTGTCACTGATAATCCTGATGGAACTGAATTGTAACTTGTGTCCCTTCAAAATCCAGCTCTGGCTAAAGGAGAAAAACAAAACAGCAGAGAACAACCAAACCAGTCTTAGAATAAATTCTCCCATGGAAGATGACAAGGGACTTTCAATTTAGCAGATAAACACAGCACTATCTCAGCCAGCAACCACATTACAGCTCGATTTACATTATCTTCCTTGTCCACTGAGATCTTGAAATGGAAATAAGAGCTTGTAACTAGTCACAAGAGGAAAGTGTGAGAGCTGCTAAGCTTATTGGGGGTGGTGGGTATTTAAGGAATGCCAGCTAAGGTACTACCTGCACAGCACATGTGCTACTTCCATCATCTCCACAAAGTTTTCTAATCTTTTCTTTCTGACATTTCACTGTTTCCTCCAGCCTACACCCCTATTACCTTACAGGAATTTAAAACAAGAATCCAGTTACCATCTCAAAGGTAGACTTACACTTTTCTCTCTCAAACTCAAATTTGACATTTTGTTCACAGAGAGATTTTCAACAGTGACTGGGGTGAAGGTAGAAAGACAAACAAGAATGTTCCTGCTGGTGTAAAGCAAAAGCAAGTTCAACCCTCTCCAAATGTTGTGGCTCTGCCAAAGAGCATCCACACGGACTAAGTGGGATGAAATTCCAAAGAAGATGGATGATGGCCAAATAAATATCTGAAGCTGCTACAGAGGACAGAAAGATCTGGGAGATAGGCAGGGTTTGATATCAGAAAGATATTAAAAAGCCATACTATGGTTGAAGGGACTGGGTTTAGAAGAAAGACCAACCTGCTCAGGACAGCTGTTGGAGCTGCTCTTACAGCTACCTGGGAAGGATTCAAGAGTTATAATATGCACAGTCTTTTGCAGGCAGATATGAGCTTATTTTGCATGAGCTGACCAGAAGCCATTCTGCTATGACAGCATACCATCAAGCACTTGGTAGTAAGCCTTGCTGCAAAGCAGTGTGTATTAGATCAGGCAACATACCATTCTCATGTGGCCCCAAGTCCTCAGGCTGACCCAGAGTGCAGGCTACAGTAAGCTCACATCAGTTTGCAAATGGTCGTGCACATACTCTCACAAAAAAAAGAAAAAAAAAAGAAAAAAAAAGAAGAAAGATTTCAAGATCAGTGTGCAATGAATCCATCAATTATGACGTAGGAAGAACTGCAGTTTGCAGGATCAGAGATGGACTTCAGTCCCTGAGAAGCAGTTGGGAAAAATTAACAGGAAGATAGAACTTATGGTGTAGGGAGATCAACATCGGACATGCCCATTCTGAGAAGGAGCACTGTGAAGCCCCAAATTTATAATGGACACTTCTTTCAGAGGCAGCTCTTTAACTGAGACAAGTTAAACATTGAAGTGTGGTATGGGTAACATGGTACGGTACAGGTCTTCATGGACAATGACAGTGATTTGAGCAACTTTTTTTCTAGTGATTCGAACACAACACAATTGTACTACCAAACTCTTTTCAAAATCAAAATAATGCAGGTACAAATGTCTAGCTTCAGTCACATATCCTTACATAGTTGGTATTCATATATACATACCTGCCTTTAAGTACAAGTATATTTGCAATATGGAAGTTACTGTCTTTTGTTCTCTTCCAATTACATATAAACCATCAATAATAATTAATATCAAAGCATTTTCCCCTAAACTTTTCAAATATTACTTCTGAAAAGGAGACATTTATTTTGATGCAACAGCAGAAAGGCAAAAAGGTGCTTGCTATAGATATGTAAAAAATACAGTTTTACTTGGTCTGCTATCAATGTTTTTTAAATTTACCTCTTTGATGGATATCTGCTTTGGATGCAACATAGATTATACTGATACATACTATTAACCTAACAATTTTCCTGTGATGTATGTAAAAATGCTAACTAATCGATTCTCATGCCTCTGAGATATACAAGGAGAAAAAAAGAATCAATGCTTAAAAGAACTTGCTAATATGTTCAAACATTTTAACAAAATGATATGGATTGGAATTGAGAAACTGCTACGACTAAATCTTTTTGTAAGGATTTGTCAGAACTGAAACTCTTCTTACTCATCCTATTTCCATTCTCATATCTAAAGTGATTTTTAAGAATGGACAGATCACATTGCACATATTTATATAAGTGTGCCTTTGTGTTGCATATACAAGTTTGGCATACAAATATAAACATCAATGAATATCATACTGGTTAAGGATCTATTTAAGTATTCCAGTTGCACAATGTTAAATTGGTTGCTCTCTTATTGAATTCCATTTCTCATCTTCAGAGGGCAGAAAAGATCTACTTTATATATTTATCATAACTCCAGCAATAGCATCTGGAACCCATAAAGCATGTTACTTTTTGTGAGCCTCTTCATTACTTTTTGTGCTGATTAAATTGGGTGTAATAGTGAGAGCATATTGACTTCACTTCAGCGACTGGGGAAATGGAACAAATCTACAAAAACATCTGTAATACACAAGCTTGGAAGAGAAGACTGGTCAAAGCTGCTCAGAAAAGAATAATAGAAAACCCACAGCAGTGCTTCTAGAGATTGGTTTTCTGAATGGCCTGAAGCTTGTTTTCTACTTAATTTCCAACTTTAAGTTTACAACACTGAAAGTCATCATCCTTTATGACACACAAACCAATTAGTTATTTCACAGATGCCTAAGAATGAGAAATACCAACTGAAGCCAAAGCAAGATGATTAAGGCAAAGCAAATGTTTTGCAGGACTCACCTTAGGCACCCAGTGGCATTGCGCAGCACCTGTGATGAATGGAGTTGTATTTTATGATCATCCTGGAGCGGAGAGTTTTCCCATCCAGAGTGAGGGATGATCACTGCATTGGTCAACACTGCAAGGGCATCCTGGATGATTGGCATTTTCAGTGCATCACAGGAGGAGAGATTCCAGAGAACTCCTATTAAAAAAACAAATGACTATTAATTAACACTTCTGCAAAAACAGATTGAATGGTTTTTATTGGTTTTTTTTTTTTTAAGAAAAAAAACCCAGCAAAATATTTCACACCATTGGTGTGCTTAATAAAGTTTTTTCAGTCAAAAAAAAAGACTACATTGTAAATGGAGCTGAAAGATATCCCCACACTTCTGCAATAGGAATACAGCTTGAATACACAACAAGTAATCACAGCAATACTGGAAAATTCTCAGAGCTAAGCCAAAAAACTGAGTAGCTGGTTATGATATAGGCCTGTTGAGGGTGTCAACCACAGGTATAATTAAGGCATTTTACATGTATTTTTTTTAGACTTGGACTTCAGATTTCCTCCTCCTAAATAAAACTAATAAAAACAAATAGCAGAAAATAGGTTCTGATTTATGCTAAAACTACCACTAGTGATAGAAACGCATTGAGAGAACAAATCCCCAACTCCGTGATCTGCAGTGTAATGAAATAACTGTCTAGGCTAGTTGATACTACAAGCAAAAAGACCTTCTCCACAACCTGATATAGTAGTATGGTATTATCCTGGCCTTCAACAAGTAATTTTTTATTTTGTAAATATTTTGCTATTCAAAGTCACAGAATACTAGTGTTTCTGCACAGAAACAGCAATCTTAATGGTGTAACTCACAAGGACATTTACTGGAATTTAAAAAAAACCAAACCTTTTGTTAAAATTCATACTGTGCCAAAGTAAAGGAAGAGCAATTAAGAGGCAAAGCTTTCTGATCAGGGCCACTGCAGATGTGCCACACAGAAAGCAGGCAAGAAATTATTGGGGGCAAAAGACACCTTGCTTTTCATTCCCTTGTATGTATTTGTACGTTCGCTGGAAAAGCACATTTGATTTTTGTGCTGTCAGGAGCCTGCTACTGCAGGGCAGCTACTAGTGCTCGGGGAAGCTGGAGGGCAACACACTACTCTGAATATGAGGCGATCTCTATTTTAGCCAGGTGTCCTCCCAAGAGAGTGCAGAAGAGCAAGCCTGACTCTGCCTTCCCCTCCCCTTGCCAACATACATCCACTTCCCTCCAGCCCAACCCTACTCCTTCCTGCTTTCCTTCCTGTAGCAACAGCAGCCTGGCCCCACACCTAACCTTGAGGGGCAAAACTGAGTTTTGCCTTTATGGCTGACAAGTCTTGAACAGAGAAAGATTATCATCATTGTATACATGAGGCTACAAATACGAACATTTACACTATGAAAAAACGAAGTGAGTGGTCGTGGGAGTAAATTGCTAAAGACCTTGCAAATGCAGACTCAGACTTTTATAAATGTAAGCAGCAGGAACAGCACTTGCTGGAGGCTTTCTGTAGCATTCCATGTTTTGAAGGAGAGATGTAATTAACAGGAATCAACCTACATTTTTAGGTTTCCCTTTAAAATTAATTACCTCTATGGGGAGACTGTTTCAGTTACACAATTTCATGTTATATTTATTTTATATGGAACTCTATGCAAAGACAGTTATGCAGTTTAATATAAAAATTTTGCTTAGCATACTAATAAAAAACCTCCAAACTTAAAATAATCTGTATGTGGTAAACAGGCAGAAACTGGCAGACTTTAGCTACAGACCAGAAAAAAAGCAGAAATAAGAATATTCTTCTTTTTTTTCATTTAAGAATTGCTGCTTTAAAGGGAATTCTATTCTGTGTGAGTTTTGTTTGAATTCTGTTCTGAATGCCTTTATGAAATGTAATACCAAATTTAAAGAAATGGAAATATTTATACTTGCTTTTCTATGACCTGTTCTTGGTAAGCTTTTTTGGCACATCTACTATTCCTGCAAGACCTGGTATTTTGCTGGTCTTAGCACAAATAACAAGTTAGTTGCCTTTTTTTTTTTGACATTTCTCTACACAGGTGTAAAAGATGTTCATGGTTTAGAAGTAAAAAATCAGCATGCAAATCTCTTCCCCTTCAAGGTCCAATCTAGTTCTTATGCAAGGTAATGGGTTTCTTCTTTGTGAAGAAGTCCTTTTCTGGAAGTAAGGCAGAAAAAGAGCTCTGATGGCAACAAAATAGTTCTTTGTGCTTCAAGAACTAGTCATAAACTGGGAAAGTAGAAAAAATACGAAAAAGGCAAGCATAAGAGCCCTGTCTAGTAAGATGCTTAAAAATGTGTACATCTAGACTATTTTCTATTCACTCTAGTTACTTGCTAATTAAAAGTAAACCCACATAACCATCATGAGTAGTTGGTAATCAGCAATAGTTGAGATTCCCAGAAATATTCTTTAAGCCCTTTTTCTCTATTTAAAATCTGCTTGACAATGCACATGAGCTTCTGCTCAATCAACTGCCATAGTAATAGGTGAGTTCCAAATTCAAATAAAACCCTACATAATAACCCAAGAGCTAAACAGTGGGGTCTGGTTCTACTAACTGGAAATTAAACCTTCACAGTAAGAGGATGAAGGGATCACTAGACTAAATTAGCTATTCTACCTTCTCCTAAAATGATTGTAAGCCAAGGTAGAATCAAGCAAAATGGCACTGCCCACTAAGCCTGACACTATCTTAAAGTTTTTGCACCTCACACCTTTGCACAGTTTTAAGGAGTAATATAATCTTCTTCCACCCTAGAACAATGCATTTTATCTAATTTTACGTCTTTGAATACTACCAACCACATAATGAAAAAAAAAAATTATTCTGACAAGTTATAATTTATTCTCACCAGTAGTGGAGTCTGCTACTTGCTGAGGCTGGCATTTTAAGTGTCTCCTTACAGCCTTCCTTAATGAAGGATCTGCAATTATGAAAGGGCACTGGCTAATTCACTTCCCATTACTTTTGCTGAGGATGACCTGGAGCTAGATTTATGTGGGGTCTAAGAAGATGATCCTTGACTTTGGAAGGGGAAATGATAAAAAATTAAATCTTTTACCTGGAGCACCTTCCATTATGGAGATACCTCTTCTCCATATGACTCTGAACGTATTTTTCAAGCGTGTACGGATTACATGCCCTTTAAGACTCCAGTAAGGAGCTGGAGACTGAGATCATTTGCCACCTTACTCTGAAAGTCCTGACTCAGTTGGATTTCTGAGCACAATAAGAAAGTCTGGAACACCTTCAGAGGTGCCTCGACTGCCCACTAAAGCATTTGTGTGTCATCAGATGCCTACAGGAAGGGAAGGGACCGGACTCAGCATACCAGCAATTCATCACAAAGAGTGGGATCCATCCTGCTGCATACATCTTGGAAAAGAGCTGTTAATCCAACAACTCAATAGTCCAACTAAACAGTTTAGCATCTGCATACTTTTGAGAGAGAAGGAGAAATAAGGAACTAATCAGATCAGTGTTGAACATCTCTTACTCAATCACTGATGACTGTAACCTGTTAGAAAGGGATGGAATCCACCTGTAAAGGGAATCTCTGGCAGCAGGCTGGCCACCTTGGTGAGGTGGGCTTTAAACTGAAAGACTTGGAGTCCAGGCTCTGACCTGGCAATGCTCATACAATCTCATCCAGCTGGGGGATAAGGCAGGCTAACTGGAGCAGCAACAAATGCTCCTTAGCTGCCTTCCAAGATGAGAGCCAGAAGGTAAACCACCTCAAGGCTGGGTATGACTATAGTGATTCCTCTTGCACCCCTCCAGGGAAACTTTGCTTGATTCAGTCCCTGAAATGCCTGTACATCCAATGCATGCAGCATGGGAATAAACAGGAGTAAATAGAGATCTGGGTATGGTTGCAGGCCCATGATCTCATTGCAGTTACAGAGACATGGTGGCATAGATCGCGTGAGTGGAATGTTGTCATTGACGACCATGAACTTTTTAGGAAAGACGGCCCAGCAAGGAGAGGTGGTGGAGTTGCTCTTTATATGAAAAAGCAACTGGAATATATTAAGTTCTGCCTAGGGAGGGATGAAGAACATGTTGAAAGCTTACAGGTAAGAATGAAGGGGCAAGCTAATTTGGGTGACACTGTTGTGGGTGTTTACTATAGGCCACCTGATCAGGAAGAGGAAGTTGATAAGGCCTTCTACAAACAGCTAGAAGTAGCCTCAAGATCACATGCCTTGGTGCTCATGGGGGACTTCAATCACCCTGATATTTTCTGGAAAGGCAACACACTGAGGCATGCACAGTCCCAGAGGTTTCTGCAGTGCATTGATGATAACTTTCTGACAGAGGTGGTAGAGGAACCAATGAAGAGAGGTGTGCTGCTGGACCTTGTACTAATGAACAAAGAAGATCTGGCTGGGGACATGAAGGTTGGGGGCAGCTTTGGCTGTAATGACCATAAGATGATGGAGTTCAGGGTCATGAGAGGAAGAAGCAGGGCAGTAAGTAGGATTTGAAGCTTGGACTTCAGGAGAGCTAACTTTAACCTCTTCAATGACCTACTTGGAAGAATCCCAGGGGTTAGAACTCTAGAAAGTAGGAGGCCTCAATAGTGCTGGTTAATATTCAAGCATCATTTCCTCCAAGCTCAAGATAAGTACATCCCTATAAGTAAAAAATCAAGCAGAGGAGGCAAGGGACCTGCATGGATGAACAAGGAGCTTCTGGAAAAACCCAAATGGAGGAAGGAAGGAGACCTGGGACTGTTTAGCCTGGAGAAGACTGAAAAGGGATCTTATCAATGCTTCTAAATATCTAAAGGGCAGGTGTCAAGAGGATGGGGCCAGTCTCTTTTCAGTGGTGCCCAGTGGTAGGATGAGGGGCAACAGACACAAACTGGAATAGAGAAGTTCCACCAAAACATAAGGAGAAACTTCTTTATTGTGAGGGTGATGAAGAACTGGAGTGGGCTGCCCAGAGAGATGGTGGAGTATCCTCCTCTGGAGACTGTCAAAACCCAAGTGGACGCATTCCTGTGCAACCTGCTGTAGAAGAACCTGCTTTGGCAGGGGGATTTGACTAGATGATCTCCAGAGGTCCCTTCCAGCCCCTACCATTCTACCATTCTGTGATGCTGTAGTTCTGTGACTTGTATTCATAGTGTCTTATCTCCTCCTTGCTTTTAAGGCTGTGAGGCATTCAGAGGTGGCATTTTGTCTCCCCATTTGCAGATCACTTTAGGTTGTGCTGGATACTTCGTAGAAAGAGAAGAAGAGCTATACAACTGGTCATGTCTATTTGCAGGTTCAAATTTTTTACCCTTACATATTACAAACTGAAGCACATGGAAAAAGTATTTTGCAATCTCTTTTTGAGTTTAAAACTAAGGAGAAACTGGTACTGAAAGCATTCAGCTGCTTCCAGTTGGGAGATGAATTTAGGGTCTGAGTACCAATTATTGGCCTTGCAGAAACCAGATGAAGGACTCCCGAAGAAGTCTATGAGAATGCCCACTATGGAGATCCTGATGTACCAAGCTACATCTTCTGGAGTAGCCTATCTGAGGACATGCATCTATGGTGTTCAACAAGTTATTTAACACACCAGACATAAACCATCTTTTCTAAGAAGGCTTTTCACAGGTAATGACAATCAAATTTAAAAACTGCTTATAAATTTTGGAAAAGGTTATAATCGACCTTTTCAAAGATAACTATATAGTTTGTAAGGAAAACTACACATAGATCATAGTTAAGGCAATTTAAGTTTGTTGCTATTGGAAGAAGGAACTGAAAGAACAAAGGATAAGGAAAACTTTGGTTTATCTTTCTTTTAACGAAAGTCCAGAAGACTGAAGACAGTATCAACCCTTCTAAAAGCACAGTCCAGGCTGATGAGGCATTACTACTGCTTAGCAGAAAGAGCTTATCCATTATGCTTTCAGCCTAGAAACAGCACTCCTTTTTACATAAATTAATTTAAGCTATTGCAAAAGATAACACATCACTCACTTACCCTAATGAAGCAAAGCAAAATGTTTTAAAAATCATCACTCAATTTAATGGAGCAGTTTGAGCCAAAAACTATCAACTCTGAATCAGACTGGTGTTCAAACTCATCCTGATTAAACTCTTCAATGCACTTTTTAGCCAGTGTTTTTACTTAGAACTAGTATTCACATATGTAAATCTTAGTCAGATATAAAGACCCGATGAGCCATATGCTATCCTTACTCCATTCAAAGTTAAGAAAATAGAGATCATACACTTCCATGCAAAAAATATCACCCTAGCAAGAGATCATGTGCAAAATCAGGAAAGTCTACAAAAATTATTCAGTGCATGATTTAATGCCATCTCAGATTATGACTTTTTTATATATATATATTAAAAAATAAGCCTTTTAGCACAACTTATACTACAAGTACAAATGGAAATCAAGAAACTGGAAAAGCTGGCTTTTCCAAAAAAACACTGCCCCTGCCACAATGCCACAATATATTTTATCTTTTAACTGTGCTGCAAAAGATGTACTTTGCCAAATAACTTCTGGAGTAAAAGGACCATAAACAAACAAATATTATTCAGAGAAACAAGACTTTGATTCTTTTCAGTTTGGTATGATTAAGGCAACCTTAAATTTATATTAAGATTTTTAAAGCCCTTTAAGAGCCCACTTTAAAAATAAGTTTATAACAGATAAAGAGGTTTCATCAATTTTCTTGAAATATTTTTTTATCTAGTTACAGAACAAATACCTATGTGCACCTTCCTGTAATTCACTTACTTACATGCACAGAGGTGATTTTCTATCTGTGTATAAGATGACCCGTGAAAAGTGCAAGCTGAGAAATACTGGGTTTCAGTAAAAGTCAAAAGCAGGCAGGAATTTAAGGAACAGTAAGTAAAGCTGCAGCCAGATGATTTTTTTTTCCCCTTTGCAGCCACTAATAGCATTCAAAGTAAAAGCTTCCACAGAGAATAAAGATCATTGGTTGTTGTTTGTTTTTTTTTTCCAAACAAGCACAATTTGATCTTGACTACATGTAAGTACATGACTACACATAATATAAGTACTACAAGCATTTCCTCTGAAAAGCTCTTTCTTTCTCAATTACTGCTCTTGTCATTCCAAAATGACATCTAGGATTTTATTAAAACAAAAAGGAGGAACCAATTTTAATGCTGCCTGCAAACAAATTCTCTCCAAATGGTGTTGCATTGACTGAAAAAGCCTGTATTCTTCTCATGGGACTGAATTTTGACCTAATATTACTGCTCCCTTTCTGCTTTACACTTAAAAATAATGTATAACTGTGGAAGGAAAGAACTGTCAGACGGGAATGTTAGACAGTTTTAATGTTTAATGGTTTTAGCTTTAATGCTAGACGGTAGAGGAATTACTAGAAGAGCTGGCTTAAGTTACTACGGAAAGATCAGTGGTTCCTGCTTAACTTGTTTTCCTAACTGATGAAATTAAACTGGTCCCATAAAACACAGAAGCCTAACCAAAGCAATCAATTCTAAGTGAGAGAAACACAGGGAAAAAAAAAAAAATCAACTGTTTCCAAACAAAATTTCATCCTAACACATGACTAATGTCAACACCATTCCCAATTAAATACTTTATTAGCAAACAAGGTAAACAAAAAAGGGTCCATATATGAATGGAAAGTTTTGTTTCCAATGCTTATGCATGTATTTTACTGAAGAATTTTTTCTAGTTTCCAAAATCAAAAGATACGTTTAGTAACAGAACCTAACACAGAGACCAAAAATGTTGTACTTAAAACTGAACATCAAATTAGGGCTCTAAGTACCAAACTCCTGTCTCACAAGAACCAATTAGGAAGTTAGTCCTATCTATAAAGTTGCATTTAAATGTAAAATAAAAGGCTCAGGGTATGGTTGCTAAAAAAAATATTTAAAAAGTAGAGGAAACACTTATTTACTAGCCAAATCTTAAAACTGTTATCTAGGATAAAGACAACACTGAAAATATTTGGGAGGGAGGAAGGGAGGGTGGCCTCTGAACCTGAAAATAAAAATAAAATTAGTGGTCACAGTGAAAAAAGTAATTTCAATCCAAAATGAAGATGATTCAGCACATCCTCAAACTTCCAAACAAAAAAAGTGAAATATTCAGATCCATTTCTAAACAAAAACTATTTTCAAAATAAAATTTAAGTATTCTGTGTTGTAAATGGAAAACATTTCAAACTATACAGTGCTTTTAAACTGGAAGTGCTTGCATGCTCCATCATTCCGGCAGGGACGTTAAAATTATATGCCCAGCAGAGTTTTTCCAGAGGATTACTACCTGCTGAAAAAGTTCAGTGCAGCTTTTATGTCAAGCAATATGATGCAACACGTCCTCTATTTATCACTCCAGATTGCCTTGGTATTTCTTCTTAGATTTGACCAAAGTAAAAAAATATAAATATGAAAATCATTTATTGTAGTATATGAACAAGCAAATTATGAAATTGGTTTCATTGCCATATGAATCCAAACAACTTGAATGAATTTTCCATAGAAGATGCATCTCACTGTACAAGGGAAAAATAGTTATTTCCCATTTGGACTTGGAAGTTGATGTGGTTCACACATGGGAGTGATCCTAGTGCCAGAGAGAAAAGGAGAGTAAAAAGAGACCACCTTGGGTTTTGTGCTGGGACTGTGGCAAACTCCGGGCAAGTGAATGAGAATTTGCCTGGGAAGCAAGGAGAAGGAGGCAGGCTGTGATGGGAAAATTGATGAAACCATCCCCAAGCAGACCCCTAAATGAGAGGAGGGAGGGATTGCCCTGCCAGGGGCATTGCACTGCTCCCACCCAAAACCTCGGCACCCCCATGCCTTGTTCTAGCTCTCCCCCATTCACCTCCAGGGAAACAGGCACTGAGAACAAGAGGAAGGTTTTGTATCACTGTTTTACCAGTATTTTCCCTTTCAGGTATACCAATACTTTGAACATAACACCTTACACAATAATCGGTACCCCAGCCTGTTGCTATGAAAGCAGGGCAGAAGATTTTTAGAAGACACCAATTTTAAAACCTCTCCTTATTTAATAGGAGAGGGTGAGGGATGTAATCTGATAATTCAGAAAAAGTTGAGAAAGACTTTTCCTGATACAACAAATCCTACCAGTGTGTTTTCCCATTTTCAGGGCCAAAATAGTGACAGCACATTGAGAAAGGCAGCAAATACTGTTTCATAATTAGACAGTAAATTGTAATAGATTTTCTATAAAATGATTCTGTTGGATTGTCGATATTGTATGTGTAAGTGTTACTTGGTAAGACAGCATCATTTCTGAAGCAAACACATGATTTATTAAATTACTTTTACATTTGCTGCAACATATAAGCTATAAATAGGATGTGTTTTGAAGGGCTCTGGAATTTCTTGAAGATGTCGCAGCCTGTGGGCTGGAAATCAGTTTGCAAAGAGCTTACGGGTGTAAGCTGTACAGTCTTTTACCTTCCCAATTTTAAAGGAAAATAGCTATGAAGATTTAGTGTCTTGCTAAGTGACTGCTCAATAGGTTCATAAGCAGATTTTATAAAATACCTTTGAGTTTGTTTGGAAATCACTTCCACATTTCTAGAAATGATGACAATATTTTCTGTAGGTGATGCTAAAATCTAAAATTTAAACTTTGCCAGACTGTAGAATTGTGCTGTAATGTCCTACGGTGTTCCTCCTTACATGGCTGTACCTTTCTAGAGCACATCCACTGACTATGAAATGCCAGCTTATTAGTCTGGATAAGTACAAATAGATATTCATAGATTTTTCTAAAAATTATGACAATGCAATAGTGATTTTTGAAGACTCTATAAAACCTCAAAGTAACTGATTACTGGGGTGGAAAAGCAGAGCAGTCCAGTAGCCTGCTAGACATGCCATTGCCACTGCATAGCCCAGAGGGTTGGTACTACCTTGGTGTGACTTCTGAAGCTGAGTCGCTTGAAGTTGTGTTGAGGCACTTGGACCTTTAGCTTGATTTACTCTAGCAACTGCTTCTACAGACCAGGAGGCTTCATTTGTTCTGCTTTAGTTTAGCTTTGCATAATGGTGTGGCATAAGCTTGGTCCTATCAATGTAGCAGTAACAAGTAGTTTTTCTGCATCCAACAAACCCCTGATTTCCCTTTTTTCCCTGTAACAATATTTTAAATGTAACAGCAAGGAACCAGGAACTATTCTGTGCAAAGTTTCAGCTGTGAGATGAAATGCATGTTTTTACTGCAATCTGAGACGGAGTTTGGCATTTTATATGAAATTCTCACTGGTTCAGAAAACGTGGAGCAGAGGTTGAAGAATACCTTGATTAAAAGTATCTCAAGCAATGGGAGGTAGTCAAACTATTATGTAACCTTTGGAAACTGAAAAGGCTTTTGTACATGAAGAAAGAAATACTGAAGAAACTGTAATATGTAACTCCTCCTTCAGCCGTTGGCTTCAATCCAGAGTAAACAGATAGGCATTTTCAGCACATAATTTTGTTAATGTTGAAAACAACTGTTATTTAAAACACCTAATTAGAAGCAAATTAGTACAAAAGATTTAATCAACTTTTAAAATTGATTGTGGTAGGTTATTGTATTTACAATTATGCCCCTTTAAAGAAAGAGTAGGAAAAGAATTATTAGAGCCAATACCCTTCAAATTGCCCTTTTGAATGAAAAGCATTTAAAATATACAAGCAAATTTTAGTGCCTAAGCAAGTAGATTTGAAATTTGTGAATCTTATCACAAATGTAATATTTAAAAAATAATTACACTTAAAGTCTGTCAGTCACCTGCCTCTGTCCTTGGTAAGTTCCTCAAAGCGCTTGTTTAAAGCTATTACACAGAATTTGCTTATCTGCAGAGGAGGAACTAAGCAAGAAATGAATGAATGTCTTTTCTTGCCAAAATCAAAGCAATCACTTCTGAAAGCTGTGTTTTGTGCTCGCAGTTATCTATCTCCACGCTTAACCTTCCCAATTGCCTTGACTTGACAGGACATAGGGATTGGATGCTGGAGGCGGAGGAGAAGCTACTTCACAGAGCTGCATCTTAAGATGCATTTGTATACTTCCTGCATCTACCCCATGTCTCCATTTCTTTAACTATATAGATTTATGAGCCCCAGGTGATATCTGGTGGTCTTATTCTCTTAGCTAAGCCAAATTTACATCAACCTCGCAGCAGCAGTATTACCATGGTTACGCCACCACGACAATGTAAGTACATAGATGGCTTTTCACACTGTTTGAAAAGTTTGTGATATCCACGATACATATCTGAATCTAAAAGATGTTATTATATCTTTGTAACCTAATTTTCAGTTAATGTAATGCTGAAACCCTCTCTTTGGTTCCAGAATCAACACACTTCAGACATTTATCTTCCTACCTATCTTTTCGTATTAAGTATCAAAAGCTGCTAATTAAGTAGACCTTTCACTGACCAGGCTTCCTTATACTTGCCTTGCTCCATTACAAATTTTGAATATAATTAAGAAATGGGATATTTAATATCAGCACTGGAATGCCACCTAACATAAACATGCAAAAAAAAAAAAAAAGGAATATAATAGAGATTTTAAGAATTATATCAAGGTGAAATACTGTAAGAATGCAACTCATGGCAGGGTTTGACTCTTCTTTACTTAAGTTCATGCGAAAGTCACCTCAGAGTAGGATAAACCAGCCTTTACTCATATACAAATCACCTTTCCAAAGAGCAATAGGGCTATACAGTTGCCACCTCTAAATGAATGTTTATGTCACAATAAAATTTCACATCTGTGTTTACACACTTCAGTAACTAAGCTAATGTCAAAGACACTTTTGCAGAAAATTATTAAATTGATAAACTGTTTCAAGATCCAAGTACTAAATAGTCAGCCCTTCACCATAATATTGTTAAATATGATTTATTACAAAAAGAAAGCCACAAGTGTAATACTTCACAAAGTTAAATTACAAAATAACATCACAGAAAGGAAACAATTGTAGGCACAGGATTCTGAAGTTGGGAACACTCAACAGAAGAATTTCATTGTACTAGGAAGTTAAAAATTCTAAAGAACTGGCCAGAATTTCCTGTCAATCAATCAATCAATCTTCCACTGAAGCAAGCCAAAAGGTCCATTTAAATAGAATAATCCCTTAAACCTGCTTTACACATCACTGCAAGGTCACTAACTTGGAATTGCAAAGACACATGCAAGGCTTCTGGAGTGTCTTGACCAACCTGCCAACAAGTTATACCAATAAGCAGGATGCAGTCAACAAGAGGTTTAAACTGCAGCAGTTACCTCAAACCAGACAGATATAAGGAAGACACTATATAACAGCTTTCAGTAACACTGACAGACTACCAAGAAGGTTATCAAAGACTCATTATAAACAAATGGCATCTACTAAAAACGGAACAGAAATGTTAAACAACTACATAATAATGTTGCATGAAAATATAGGAACAACTAAGCCAAAAAACAAACTGGCCACAGCTGAAATTAAAGGCAACACTAATAAATGTTGGAAATCAAAACCTGGGAAGTAAATGAAATATTTTTTATGTCCAACCTGACCATAGGCCAAATACACGAAGACAATTAGTGCTTATTTGAAGGTAACATTATGTATGAAATGTCTTAAATTTTTTTGCAGGAATGAAATATATGTTTTTTGATTAAATGAATAAAAATATGAATGAAATATACAGAGTCTATGTCTATCTACATATAATATATAGGTACAGTGTTAGGTAGTTTATGTTTAATTTTTTTTTTTGTTAAATGTGATAATTTTTATTATTTATATATTTTAAGTAGACAATACTTATATGTCTGAGACCTTAATGTCAACCAAAATTAGCAGCAGGCTGGCTGCCACCACAGGAAAAAAATAATTTTCCCTATCATTATTTATAGCTATATTTCTTTATCATCATGTGCTTTCTAAAAGTGGATCATCCACTTTTACCATTCAATCAAATATGGAATATACTGTTTGAAAGCAGGTGATACAGTCATATGAGGGGCCTCTTTAAACAGAGTTGTTTCTATTTCAGCTAGTTTATTGTTCATAGGCAGAAACTGTGTTTCTAGTTGTGATGGATTTTGTTTGTCAAAATGAGAAGAACAGCCGTTTAAATCATTTTGTCTTAGACAGATAGCCAGTTATCAGTGGAGCTGATGGAACAAGGAGCAAGCGTAGGCTGAACCCAGCAACACCTGCTTGACCTCACCTTCTTCACAAGACATCAATGGGTTTCCTGTGTTACTCTTGCTAACACTTCACATTTTTCATGTCATATTTTTTTTCCTGATAGTAAAACAAATGGAAAGAATGATAAAATAGAATTTGGTGGAAGGGTCCATAATTAACTCAGGAAAGGCAAAAGAATCAGAAATCAGCTACTCACTGTCATTATTAAAACATTAAAACATTTTTTTCTACCATCTGCAGGATCTGTGCTAATTTTGTACTGTCTTCTCATTTATTTATATTTATTAGGAAAGTGTTAACATTTAATTATTTTAAAATAGAAGGCTTTTATTTTTTCCCATTAACAGGAGCTACTGTGGAAACCAGTAGCACAGTGCTAGGGTTAAAAGATGGCTAAATTAATTATGGTGTGTTCAGCTTATATTGATTTCTTTTCATTTATAGACATACATTAAACAAGATGTAGTAATTCAGGTTCCCCTTGAGTCTTTGGAATTCAGCACCAGCTCTAGACCATGCTGAAATCTCTATTTCTATCAGAGTATTTCCCTTCTGCATAAATTTATATATTCATTGGTATACCTCAGTTTATCCAGGTCCTTCTAGCAAAAAAGCAGTGACTGCAAAAGTGTTTCTGGAAGAATATTTCCCGAGTATTAATACAATTTAATTTCTAGCAGCCAGGGAGCACACTCCCCTCACAGCTTCCATGTGGGAGCCTGCACTGAAACCATTTGCTCCACTTGAGAAAGCCTTGAAGCTCTATCACTTTGCAATAAGGTTCAGTTTGTGCAATCCAAAAATTTGAGAATAGTGAGGTTTTTCAGTATTAGCCTGAGACCTCTGCTACTGAGGAGGAGAAAGACGAGATAAGGGAAGAAGTGAAAAGCTCCATTTTGGAGAGATTATGGTGGAAAGAATTCTCTGGAAAAGAAGAAAAACCACAAACAGTGTTGAAAGCAAACCTAAGAAGCAAGGAGCTACTGGGACAGAAAGCTGGCCTGCAGGTTTAAATACCCTTCAAAAGCCAGTCATGAGATAGCTGGAAATTGAAATTATAATCTCCTTCGAGAGAAGCAACAAGGAGGAAGAAAATGTGCATGTTTGAGGAAGAAACTAATAGCATAACTTTCGCTCCGGTGAGCATGTGCTTCATGGTACTTGGGGCAGGCGGTGGATGCTTTGCTACTATTCAGACAAATTGAGCTGCTAAAAACCTCTCCTGTCCGTATTTCTTCTCTTGTAGCTAAGTGCCTACTCAGAGTGATTCACATCTTTGTCTTGCCAGATTTCTGGACAGGTCATTTAGACTTGATAGGCCCAGTTCCCCATCTGTACAACTGAGATAATGATGCTTTCCCACCTAAGAGAAGCACTCTAAGAAAAAATGCTGGAGGAGTATTTAGGGGCAGCAATGACAAAGCCTGTATGAATTCGTAAGGCAGGAACTTTGTGCCCTCTCTAAAAGTAACAAACAAGAACAGCTTTTATGTAGACAGGATGCACAATGTGAACATGCGATGGAAAGGCCCAAGGTATTATGTTTTATAAAGCACACATTTGCTATTATTTTCTCTGTATTTCCTTCAGGCTATGGCGGCACTACTGAAATAATTATCTTCCTGCCATCTCAACTGAGGAAGGCTGATGGGAAGCAGGAAGAACTTTTGTTTTCCCTCGTGCCTACCACCAAGTCAATTTTTTTCATTACTGAGGCAGCTGCTGCAGGAACTATCTTTCCTTCCCCAGAAAGGACAGAGGGAAGGAATTTATCTGGGGCAGCTGCCACACTACAACACTTTATAAAAAAAAGCAAATGAGAACTGATTCAGATGCACGATTCCAGCCTGTTTCCTAAGAGATGCAAGATGAGAGATGCAGCTATGAGCCTTGCTTTGAAAAGGAGCTTTGCAGAACACTACCGCTACCACACTTGCATATTCTGTCTGAAAGACAGAAAACTTGGCCAGGGCAAGCAGTGGCCTTCTGGGATGTACTGGCTATTAAAAACAAAAGCCAATACACAGGCCCAGGAATAAGATCTTGAAATACCACTGACTTTTATTCCATTCCTCAGGGTCACCATCTTGCTCTGCTCCCCTTTCACAGATGTCTAGCACTCCTGATGCTCACCATCCCTGGGAGCTGCATCTACCTGCACAAAGGCTGGTTACTGCCTACCATTGATGGTCAGCACCTGCTCTTCTCAGTATAACAGTTTGAGGGCATGCAAGAACACACATCCTTTCTTTCTGTGGGAATTCAGGAAAATTTAACAACACAACCGGGGAAGGAATGTAAACTGTAGCCTAGTATCTTCTCTTCAAATGACCTAATGACATCATGTGTTCTGTCTATACACAGCACAGGAAGTGCCACTGCGACTGCTGAGGTGTACCGCTGATGTTCATTAGCAGTTTGCCACTTACTACTCAGAATAAATAGGCAGAATGTTTCCTGGAGCCAGGGCACAGACAACCAAGAGACAAACAAGTATGTTGAATCCGAAGTGGTGTTTACACTTTATTAGATCTGTCAGTAATTCTGTCACTCTGCAGGGGCACCATCTGAGCTCACGTAACCTGCTATCTGCCCTGTTAATCCTGCCTAACAAATACAAGATGTTAAGTGTTGTAACTAAAAATTAAATACAAAAATCTACATTTAAAACACACCATGCAGTTTATTCAGACATCCTCAAGGAACGAACCTGGAGTCAACTAAAGGACAATACTCTTACTAATTGTATCTCAAATGAGTAAGTAACTTCTTAAATGAGAAGTAATTTCTGCAGAAGCATAGATTATAGCATGTACTCTGATTCTTCTATGACAGAAATGAGAACTTTTCTTACACATTTCAGTAGGAAAATCATAATGGAAGTACAAGCATTGTAACACAGGGCAATGAAAAGATCTTAAGATTTTTTATTTGTAGCATTAATCACCACATTGATATTAGCAATCCAACAGAATCACACTGCAAAGTGGAAAAAAAAAAATCTAGCTTCTGTTTTGCATTTTAAATAGATTATCTTAGACGTAAGGGGAAAAAATCCCCCCAAACATTTCAGATCTGTGCTTTTTGACAGCATTTCTGTATTTCTGACACCTTTCCCTCCTTGAATTTCATAAGGGAAAAAAGTCCAAACAATCTTTAAAATGCCAGATTCTACTATGTCAAGAAAAGAAATAGACTCTAACACTACTTGCATGCTCTGTGTCTTAACATACATCACATAGCATGCTATCAAATTTCAGAAAAAAGGCTTTAGAAGATGTCCATCCCTCCAACATGCCTCTCCATTTTCCTACCAGAACCACAAGGTTAAAAAAAAAAAAAACAAACAAATCCTCCTTCTCACTATAAAGCATACGAAAGAAATGAATAACAGCTTCTAAGAAAATTCAGTAAAACCAACTTCTGCATGTGCAGCCCTACACCAGATAGGAGGGAGAGCAGAGGATTCCCACCAGAACCCATCTGTGTACGGAGCACATCTCCCACAAGAGCATTCATGGCTAACCAAGAACAAGGTGACCAGCAACCATAAGCACAAACCATGCCTCCATCTGTAAACTGTCTGCATGATATAGAATAAAGCTATTCATACATTACATATATCCAAAGAGCTTGAAAGTGTTTTGATACAGCAAAGATGACAGTAATAAAATAAAGAGTTACCGATGGAGCAAGTGGCATGCAGCACAGAACTGTGCTTGCAGGTCCTATATTTTGTTTAGTTTGAACAAAAAATATTGAAAGATTCAAACCTGTGACCAGTTCTCTGATTTCCAAATCTGTAGTCTTGCGGAGTAACCGTACTAATGCTGGGATACCACCACAGTTTTTCAGGGCAATTTTGTTGTCATCATTTGCCTTCCCATACACCAAGTTTCTCAAAGCTCCACAGGCACTACGGTGGACTTCTGTCATCCGATGGTCCAATAGGTCCACCAGTAACTGTATTCCGCCTTGTCTTCTTATCTGAAACAGGCCAAAATGATAATCATAACATTAGGGAATGAACACGGGTATTATATATGGTATCCAATGTAATTAAGCTGTGGTTTATGCAGGTTATGTGCCAGCAAAGGTATGCTGGTAGCCCCCGTAAAGGCGCTATGTTACACTGCTTTGATTCCTTGTATTATTTTTTCAGTGGCAACATAACTGTACAGTAGCAAACCTGAACCTCTATAAAAGCACCCAAAAGTTAGCCAAGAGTGTTGCCTCATCAAGATTTCTCAAGGTTCAGCAAGGTTTCTCTTGGCAAGGGTTTCTCCTGTGCTGGAGAAACATCATCTGCTTCGGAGCGTTACACATCACAAGCTGGAGGAAAAACCACAAGACTATGGCAAATGAAAGCAAGCACTTAATGCAAGGAAGTTTTTAGGAGTTCCTCCTTCCACATTTAATTACTGGGATTGTGAACAGCTACTGTAGTCTCTGCAAGGATGTTATAGCAAAATCAGGAAAAGCAAAGATGAAAAGAAAAGGAGGAAGTCTGCACAAACATAAAGACAAGGATGAAGGATAAATCATGGAAAACTTGTTCTATTACAATTGAGGGAGACCCTTAAGTAATGCAGGAACAGAAATCTTTCTTATTCCTAAGGTGGCGTACAAAGAAAATTTCCAGTGCAATGCCTTATATCATTCCAGAAAAAGCACAAAAATGTTTGAGGCAAAAGATTAAGAAGGTGAAGAATACCAACAACAATTAATTACAAAATTCTTTCACAACAAATCCATCTTTATTGTTCTCTGGCACTACCTGCTCCTCAAACAGTAACCAGCATTGGATCTAATTTTAAGAAACTAGACTGACTCGCAATTAACATCCAAGGAGTAAAATGCTTTAGCTTCAAGTAAGATATGTTGCTATCTCTATCAAAAAGTTTGTGTGTGTGCTGTGTTTGTGTGTCACCCGGACCGCGACAGGTGTAAAGCAATCCAGGCACTTAAGCTGGCCATTTATCACATTTAATAATATTTTGCCTAAGACAGTAAACCAGAGACATTTAGCGAGTGTTTTCGAAACTGCAGGGAAAAGTAAAAAAAAAAAAAATTTAGAATCAAAATTCATGATGAAAAAGTTTCAAAAACTTTGTAAAACTGTTCTTCCATGGGCACGTGTTCTTGGGCTCTTTGGAAGGGGAAGGCTTGGGAGTAGGAAATGGTTAAACAAAGCACATGAAAATTTACTACAAATTTGTGTTCTATCTACCAACTTCAGAACATTTAAGTACAAGTGATGTATGGCATTTCATGAATCTAACACAAGCTTCAACAAGACCAAGTGCTGGGTCCTGCACTTGGGTCACAAGAACCCCATGCAATGCTACAGGCTTGGAGAGGAATGGCTGGAAAGCTGCCTGGCAGAAAAGGACCTGGGGGTGCTGACTGGCAGCTGGATACAGATGAGCCAGCAGAGTGCCCAGGTGACCAAGAAGACCAATAGCATCCTGGCTTGTGTTAGAAACAGTGTGGCCAGCAGGAGTAGGGAGGTGCTAGAGCGGGTACAGAGAAGGGCAACAAAGCTGGTGAAAGGGCTGGAAAGCATGCCCCATGAAGAACGGCTGAGGGAACTGGGCTTGTTTAGTCTGGAGAAGAGGAGACTGAGAGGAGACCTTACTGCCCTCTACAACTATCTAAAAGGAGGTTGTAGCGAGGCTGGTGTTGGTCTCTTCTCTCAAATTAGTGATGATAGGACGAGGGGAAATGGCCT
>JAVSBS010027703.1:0-10398 GCA_033124195.1 Coracias cyanogaster
CCCCGACGTGTCTGAGGAACAGTGAACTGGCCCCCTGTTTAAAAAGTTTGAGGACCCCTGCTCTAGACCCTTCACCAACTTCACTGCACTTCTTGGGACACACTCCAGCAGCTCTAGGGTCTTTCTTGCAGTGAGGGGCCCAAAAATGACAGGCCAAAGACCAAAGACGACGCACGGATTCAGGTACAGGGACACCAGAGGAGACAAGCAAACTTAATTTCCAGGGTATGCACAGAGCAGGCTGAGAGAACCTCAAAGGGCAGCTGGACTTCCACAGGCAGCCTGAGCTGTATTCTGCTTCTCTAAGTAAACACCTACCAGCTTTTTGAACATGCTGTGCCCTCATCAGAAGCCTTATTTGGCTGCACTGTTCACCCCCTGGAGATGCTAGATGTCTGTGCAGCCTGTAAGCCTACAGTGGGAGAGGAAAAAGAAGAGGGTGGAGAAGTGGAAGGTAACAAATACTCAAGCCAAAACTCTCAAGTTCCAGAAGAGCCATGTACTCACATATCAAAGCTTCATTCCTGGCTAGCATGACTGGATTAGCTTAGAGCAATCGTTTCACGGATGGGAAGACACTGATGGACAGCAAACTGCCTCCTCTCTCTGCTCACCATTTGGCTTTGCACAGCACTGCTTCCTCAGCCTGTCACTCAAGCAGGATGTAAGGGCTCCCTCCACCCATTCGCCTACTGTGAATGCTTAGAAAGGCTCCTACCACAACAAACTTCCAGAGCCAGCCCCCAAAGCAATGTCTGCTTCTCTCCTAGTCCAAACTGCTGGCTTTTATCCAAGCTTCTCAGACTCCTGAGGGGTCTCTGGAGGACCTTGTAGAGGGTTTGCAAGAGAAAGGCCAACTGGTTGTTAGTAGGCTTCATTTCACTGGACAAGTGATCACCAACAGAACAATGTCAGAAACCACTGTTCTGAACTCATCAGGACTCAGCAAGTAGCCTTTTAATCAGGAGCCTGCAACTCAAAAACGAAAGCAGCCACATTCTTGCCTAATCACTTCTTTCAGTGGGACAAAGGTTCAGCTCCACACACAAAACCGACTTGCTGCCATGCCCTGTTACTGACCCACCTACAACAGGCCGCACCTACCACACACAGGACCTTCTAGCTGATGTGTTCTTCACTGGAGGGAAGGACACGGCCACGGCCACAACTCCTGACATCCGTGGCCTTACAGCACGCCATGAAATCCTGCATTTTCAGAGGAAGCAGTCCTACAAGAGAGACTCTGAACAAAGCCAATTATGATGTTGTAGAGCTAGGTAAAATGGAGATTTAGCAGGGGTTTAGCAGCTCCGATGAAAGCACATGGCATGCAGTATAACAGGAAAGCTCAAATCACCAAGATTTAACTGGCAAAGACAGAAGCAAAATCCTGGGTGGGTACAATAACCAAACACTTTGTGCACAGGCTTGCTTCATCAGCACCTGTTGCATGTGTTTGGGCGTGAACTGACGCTCCCCACTTCCCAATAACTGTTACACAAGTCTCTCAAGAAGGTTGGCATTTCTGATGCTTGTGATTTGCCCTGAAGCTTTGTGCTGTGTAAACAACTGCACTGAATTATCTTTTTGTTTCCATAAGGATAACACACTGTGTGTTATACTTAGCAGAGATCAACATTTAGGGCACAGAAAACAGTAGGAGTGTTTTGATAGCTAGACAGATTTCCCCAAGTTTCCTCGTAACATTTTTCACTGGAGCTATCAATTTCCCTGCAATCCTAGAGAGGAATTTCAATAAAATCAGAAGGTCACTGACTTTCACTGGGAAAAAGATGCTGTTTTGACTCAATGAAAGCAAACTGCACCCTTTTCCCTGTGCAAATAGCGCAGCATCCCACTTGCTTTGCCAGAAGAGCAATCCATACATTGTGTGCTGGAGCCCGTCACCAGAAGGGGTTAGTTATTTATACACTTCACTGGGGCCAGGAGCAGAAGTTGCCCTCTACACACCAAGAAATCCAGATTCAAAGGCTGCCAGGCTCTCCGGGGTATCTCTTCCTGAACTGTCCCGTTCTACATAACTACATTATTCCCTTCTTATTCACAAATACACATGTCCCTGAATGTGCTTTGACTCTGCTCAGGATCAAGTTTAATAAAGTACCAGCTGGCTGTGAGCAGATTACTCTTTACTGCTGTGACCTGGCTACAAAGAAAACTATCCTACCACATGTTAGGGTGGACATTAGGAACATTTTTTTTCCACTGAAAGGGTTGCCAGGCACTGGACCAGGCTGCCCAGAGAAGTGGTTGAATCACTGGTGGGTTTAAAAGCCGTGTAGCTGTGGTGCTGAGGGACATGGCTTAGCAGCAGATCGGGTAGAGAAGGGGTATGGCTGGACTGGATGATCTTAAAGGTCTTTTCCAACTTAAGTGATTCTATGTTACTGGAAAGCTGAGAAAAACAAGGCTGGGATTAATTTTCTCCTGTTCCTGACCATATTTGTGCTCTCCCCAGGTAACTAGGTTTTAAGATCCAAGGCTGTCAATCAGCTCATTGTCCAGCAAAGAGCCAGCTAAAAAATTCAGTTGTGAACACTAGTTTCCACAACATTACAATGTTCAGAGCTGATGGATTGATTGAGGCCTGTAGGTTGATGGACCATTGCTAAGGAATCCACGAAAGACCACCTGGCAGGGGCGAGGGGGTGGCCGTGCACAAGTTTATGACAACAAGGCTCACTTCAAAGCAGAGTCGGCTCTTCCATTACAAAGTTTTAAGAGGTCTGCAAGTCAGAAGACATGACAAGCCACAGTAATCTTGTTGTCAATATTGATGTTTTACGCATGCCTTACTCCCACTGAGTACTTCATAGTCTCTAAAAGAGGTTACCCTGACTCCTGTGAAAAAAAAGGAGAAAAATCTCTGTAACAGCCCATTCATTTTGGGAAACGAATAAAACTGGAAGACAGCTGGTGTTTCTGAAGCCAGACAGCAGCAGCCATTTGAAGCAGTGGAGAGCCAGAGGCACGAACAGGAGTGAGACAAATTCCAGGTCTCCCACTCTGCTATGTTGGTCAGACAAAGATTGGAAGGAACTCCAAACTTTCTGCACACACCACTGTCCCCAACCCCCCAATAACAGTTTGGGAAAAGTGGCCATAAAAATCAGATCTGGCTAGCAAAGTAAGACAATTTATCTAGGTACCTCCCAATAGCATAACCCTTCCCCAGGGGACAATACGTTCTGTGCTTAGCGCACTTCGAACACTCAGTTGCCAATAATAATCCTAAGTTTTCCCACACAAAGTGGATTATCAGGGACTGCTGGAGGGAGTTTAGTCCTAGAGGAATCTTTACCTTAGGAAGAAAATGCAGTTCAGGCGGCACAACAAGCCAAGTGCGTTTAACTGTGCTTTCCTTGCTTTGTGGTGTGCATGGTTGACCTTCCAAACAGCACTACCTTGGGGGCTGAACTTCCTTTGATTCATAGGCAACTGCACAAAAATGTCTTAACCTTCTGCACCCACTGAAGTTAAAGGGGTTGAGAAAAATACCTCTCCCTACTAGAATCATTAAAAGCCTAGTACCACAACAGCCAAATTACATGTAGCCATGGGTGCAACTCTTTTTCAGAGACAAAGGGGGAATCCAGCTCCCCAGAGCAACGTTCAGCTTCTTCAGCCGTGAGACCATTGCTCTTCTCTTCCAATCCTTCACCTCATTCACAAGGCACCTTCTAACTGGTGTTAGCACCTGAAGGAGGGGCTCTGAAGATGATACCACTTGTCTATTACACTTGAGGCATTTGTAGATCCACCCTGTACATTAGCACTAATATAAACGCAGAATATGCAGAATATATAGTGATAGGACAAGGAGTATTGGGTTCAGATTGGAAGAAGGTAGATTTAGATCAGAAAACAGGAGGAAATTCTTCACACTTTGAGGGTGGTGAGACACTGGCACAGGTTGCCCAGGAGGGAGGTGGATGCTCCATCACTGGAGGTGTTCAAGGCCAGGCTGGATGGGGCAACCTGGTCTAGTGGGAGGTGTCCCTGCCATGGCAGGAACTAGATGAGCTTTAGGGTCCCTTCCAACCCAAACCATTCTATGATTCTATGGTACAAGAGGCAGGCGAGGACTTTAAAAGTGTTGAGCAGGTAGGCAGCATCGGAAATAAATTAATTGTGCTAAATCCATGCACCTCTGTGCTTGTATATCTGTTTAGGCACACAAAGAAAAAGAGGCGAGAAGGACAAGGGGTATTTCTCTAGCATAAAGCCCCTCTGATTTGCACCCAGTACCATGCTCCTTCCAGTTTGCCATTGGCATGTTCCAACTGAATCAAACAAATATGGTTGACCTGAACCATAATTACCTTCATCATGAAAACGAAAGAAGTTAGTCCATGACTGAGTGCTCAGAAATAAAAGGGGGGTCCTCTCCTTTGAAGTGCTTTGCTTTTACAGGCATTCTTCTAGACACTGCACTGTTTTGCGGCTCCCTCCCCCGGGCTTATCACAATCAATGAGAAGACAGTAGTTTCCAGTGTTCACAGAGGGAGCAAAGAGGAAACGTACAAAAATATCTGTGGAATCTCTCTTTGTTAAATTAGACTGACTCGATGGAATTTGGCAGTCGACATCCATGCAGCGTGGAAATCATGCACAATTACAACCAAGGATGTAGTTTTTGCAACATAAAAGCTCCTTGAATTAGAGCCTTTCAAAAGAAGAACCTGAGTCTAAACATTTTTGCACAGCTGGATAGCCTGGTTGTAGATAGGCCTCCTTCCTTCACATTGCCAATACATCCAAGATACCAATTTGTTCATTCCTACAAAGCTGGACCTTGAAGGGAGGGTTGGGATCAAGGGAAAAAGTACACTTAAGACCTTGATTGAAACTATAGAGCTGGGATTTGGATCACCAAGTATTTGAAATACATCCCTGTGTTCAAAGATGTTATTTGACACTTGTCTACGTGTCCTCCTTTGAAGATCTGATCTAGAATTGCTTAAGCTGAGGACAGTGGCCCTGATCTTCATTAAAGCCCAAGACTTAACTTTGATAAAAATCAGCACCTCTAAGTTTATACCAGCATAAATTCATTCAGAATTAAACTAACTCTGAATTAGTGGGAGGTGGAGAGAGAATTGTAAGCGGAAAAGCAGGACACTGACACACACTTATCCTCAAAACCTTTGTGGGGAGAAAAGTATTAAGAAAACCAGCCTAAGGAGTCAGCAATCCCTTAACAGCATCCTACACCTTACCAACACTCCTGTTGCAGCCAGAGTCTCCTCCACCATCCATGAAGTCAGTACCCATAGCTGGCTTTAATTCGCCTTGCTACAACACATCCAACATAATACTTTGCAGAATTTGAGCCCTCTAAAATAGTCAAATCAGGCTCCTGCTGGTTTCCAGAATCTCCTTCAAATCCCATACTCAGCCCTTCAGTGCCTGGATCTGCACACACCGACTGCTGGTCTGCAAGGATCAAATGTGCTCCTGCACTTAGTTTTTTGCTTCTAGAGCTCTGTATAGGCAACAGCACATCTTTGTGCCTCACATTCAGCCCTCTATTGCCAAACTCGCAGCTCTTCCCAGCAGCGACGAAAGCCACATGCACAACAGGAACACAGGGACTTCGCCTAAGCGAAGCGATGTTTTTCATTAGCGTTATACTGGCACCAAAACCCACAAACTACAAGCAGAACAAAAGGCAATGTCAAAAGGAGAGCGCTGAGAGTATCAAAGAAAAAAAAAGATTCAGGATGGCACAACTGAGTTGAGCTTCCTATTAATTATTTCATGTTAATCTGCCCATTTAATGAGCATGTTTCAGGTTTTTCCTGAACAGTAGAGATATTACTGTCATTGGAGACAGGTACACTTTTGATAGCTAAAAAGAAAAAAAAAGATATTGAAGGAGATCCCACAGACAAAAGATTGTTTTTTCCTCTTTAAGAGAATATAGATTTGTTTTCCTGAGCTATTTCAACACTCAGGGCAATGTCCTGTGGGTCCAAAAGGCAGTGTAAACCCAAGCAGAGCATCAGCTTCAGACTTACAAGTGCTGGGATGGAACTGGAAACACCCGCACAGACAGCGGTGTCAGGGATCCGGAACCCAGAACGCTTCCACCAACACTTCTTCCACCTGCTCTCCCTCCATCTCTTTTCCTGTGGCACATTACATCATTTCATCCAGTCTAGATGTTTGATTTGTTCAGGGACTTGTAAAGGTGTTTGTGGGCTCTGGTATAAAAGGGACTACGCAACAGACCTTGCTATAGTAGTCACCTACCGTGTGGTTGCCCATCATTGTTGGGAAATAGATTTCATGAGCCAAGGGAACCTCTTTCTAGAGTGAGGGTACAGTAAGCGTGCAGGCTCAGCTTTATTAGACATCCCTTGTGTTGCAGGTGAGTGCCAAACAAAGGGCTAGACGTGAACATGACAACATCCTCATTGAAACTGCTAAAGAAACGGCCTTTCCTCAAATGCAACAAAACCCTACAGCCTTCTAATGTTTCCAGTGCTGGAGGAGTTGATGAGAGATAACCAGCTAGTCTAGAAGAATCCATTTACTTATATTGCTTTGAGATCAACAATTCCTCTCTTCCATTTTTGATGTCACCATAGCTCTTGAGTGAAGTGGCTAGAGTTCAGGTACCCATCAGCATTAGGCCTGAGATAACACTACTGCTGGTGCTCCAGGAAGACATGCTGGGGACAGCTGTGCCCTACCAACATACCTGTACTCCAAGAGCAAAGCACTTTTCTCCAGTAACTGCACTACCGATACACCAGGTCACTCTGAACACCAGGCTGTGCTGTGTGGAGTGGATAAAGGAGATCGTCTTTCACTTGCCCAGCTCAGAGATCCTTCAGATGAGCCACATGAGGCCCCAGTTCAATAAAAATCAAGCCTTGCAAAACCTCTCTGCCTTGGTATTCAAAGCGTTAACCAGTCTGGAAAACAAAACCCAAAGCCTGCGTGTTAATTTGCTATTTAAATTGAAAACTTTTTCTCCATGTCTGCCATGTCTGGCACAAGCCCATCCTGGGCGTTACTACAATAAAAAATAATTGGGAAAATAATCCTATTGTTCCAGTCACACCCATGGGAGCTTCATGTGTAGGGAAGTAGGACCATCAAAATTGAGATCTGTTGTGTGATCAGAGAGCTGAGTTTGCCCTTTACAACAGTCATTTTGAGTTGAGTGCATGTTGGGAGAAAGATCAGAGAATGAGCGAAGGTGGGAGGATGTCTCAACAGCTTTAAGGTTCACAAATTCCTACCTGCGCATCCTAAAACTCTCAAAAATCATCTTTGGGCTAGTAGACCTTTACAAACACACCCACCCTCATGGGTGGTTAGGAGATCATCTCTTTCCCCTCCTTGCCTCCCTCTCAAGCCAGTCATTCCCAGTGCCCCTCTACACGCAGCGATGAATTGCCCAGTTGCCAACCATGAGCCCTTTCAAAGCGCTTCCTCTGCATGAAGTGGAAGCATCATTCAAAGCTCCATGAGAATATAACACAGCTTGGATGCGGTACTTAGAGATGCACAATCATCTGCTACAGCAGCAACCTCCTTCTCCCCTTCCTCCAGACTCCCGCTCTTACACTCCGCTGACTGCAGCCGCCCGATGCCATAAAAAGTAACTACAGAGCATTTGCTGAAGATCAGCTCTGCTGCACACAGCAGTCCCAGAGCCCTGCGACTGAACACGCTCTGTTACCTCACTGAGTTTTAAACTCGCTCTGAAGCAGATGGTAGCTGCAGAACCCACTGCACTTCAATATCCATCTAGAGATGGACTGGACACAGACATCTAGAAACAACACGCTCTCACTATTTTCAGTTTAAAAGCTTGTTCTGCTTTTAACACATCTTCCTAAGCCTTCCTGGGTTTTGGAAGTAGTCTTCATACCTCATTTCTAGCCAAGAACAATTATTTGTATTCTCCTTTTAAACCCTGCTACAATCCAGTTTGTTCATTAGAGATAAAAACAAAAATCAATCTTGAAAGAAGAAAGCCTTTCTCTTGTGAGCAGAAACACCAACACCTTTCTCAGTTATTAAAAAATTCCTAAGCAATCTAAGAAACCGCTTTAGTGCCTTGGTTCCTTGGAAGCCTCTGTCTGGAAGGGAGATGGTCTTGAGGGAGGAGATCTACATTTCGGTATCCAGGTGGAAAACGGGTTTGATTTGGCCAAGTAATAACAGCTGAAAGAAAAACCCCTCCATAGCCTGTGCACGCACAGTAGATTCCTTAGGAATGATAACACTGCCCCGAAACATTCCGAGTACACACGTGGGAAAGTGGATGGGGAGAAGGCAGCACTGAGCAAGAGAGAGGGGACAGCAGGAGGTCCGAAGGAGAGATATGGAGGGCTAGCCAGGCAAATTCCTGCCCTGTTCCGCAGGGAATAGTATGGCAAACTCCATTGGATGGGGGCTGGTAGGGGTTTTTGGTTGTTGTTGAAGTTTAAAGTTACCTGCTAATGGAAAAGGGCAGGACAACCGAGCTGTGTCCACCCAGGCAAAGTGGAAAGCTCCACAAGGGCACGTTAACCCCAGATTTGGTAAGAGTACAAACCAATCCACGCAAATGATCCAGCTTCCCAAAGCAAATGCTTCACAGGCATCCCTGCCCGCTCTGCTGGGAATGGGAATGTCTGGAGTTACCAGGGAGAAGAGCCTCAGTCTATGCGTGCAAAGAGGGAACAACTGACACTAGAAATAGTCACATTCCATTTTTGCCACAAGCTTTTGCCATGTGTCTAATTCAACACAAAGCCATTAAAGACAGATGACCTTCCCTCCTCCTATTTTCACAGATTTCTTAAAAACCAGAACATTCAGAGGATGAAGAGTGACACAAAGAGCATGGAAGATAAGTTTGATTAAAACAAGCAGTTGTGACCTGAATTTTATTGCTGGGTGACAGTTACTCTATTTCTGCTCCCTTTTTTGTAGTTTGGGAAGAACAGCGCACTGTTGCTTTACATACTGCTGGCAAACCTGTGAATGGTTTGGGTTGGAAGGGACCTCAAAGATCACCTTGTTCCAACCCCCTGCCATGGCAGGGACACCTCCCACCAGACCAGGTTGCTCAAAGCCCCATCCAACCTGGCCCTGAACACCTCCAGGGATGGAGCACCCACAACTTCCCCGGGTAACACGTTGCTCACCACCCTCAGAATGAAGAGCTTCTTCCTTACCTCTAACCTAAATCTCTCCTCCTCCAGTTTAAAGCCATTCCCCCTCACCTGTGTGTCTTCATGACACATGGCTGCTCAGCAACAGTTGGTTGCTACACACACAAACAGCCTTCACACACCACAGCTAAAACTCGCTTGGGCTTTTTCCTCCCTCATACGCAACATCCATGAGTGTTTTTCTCTACACCCCTTTGTGCAGCTCGGAGGAGTTTTTCCATGTGGTGGCTCAGCGAAGGGTGATGCCAAATACAGCTGCCCTGCGAGCAAGGACAGAGCTGCCATCACAACAGCGCTCACTCGACCCGTTCAGAAGAGAGCACACAGGGATGCCACGCAGCAGCCAAGTCGCTGAACGCATCAGTGCTGAATGTCAAATGAAATGGCTGCAACAGGCTCATGTCACGTATCTCCTGTGGCAGAAAAAACCTGCAGCTGGCTTCAGCTGAAAGCATTCTCACACGTGCAAATCGAAAAGGTTGGTTGAACCTCAGAGCACGGAGCAGGGCGTGACAGAACAACTATTGAACTGTTTCCCCTTGCTGTCAATACGTCCATGGGAACGGCCTATCCATTTACTCAATAATTCCTGGCAGTATCTGAGCCACGAGCCATGTGGGGAGCATCAGATGCTTGTGTGTGTTTGGTGTTGGGCTTCTGGGGGGGCAGTATTTTGGTTGGGCTTTTGGTTATTTTTTTTTCTTTTAAAAAAAGACAAAAAACCCACAACCACACACATCAGAGCTTATGGAGGTGCCCTGCAAAGTCAGTCTTGCCTCCCTAGGCCACAGAGAAGCTCAAACACAAACCAGTAACCCAGAGGTAGGTAGCACAAGACAGCACCCAGGCTGAGCCAGGACACCAGCTGAAGCGTCTGACACAAACCAACCCAGTTTGTAGTTGCATTCAGCTCAAGAGATGAGTCGTGACGATTCCTGTCATTCCCACGTTCTCACTTCTCCCCTCTCTTCCCACCCAGTGCAGATAGAACTTCACTCTTACCTTCCCAAAGGTTACACACAACTCCTCCAACAAGTACCCGGGAGCTGAAAGTTTACTTTCAGCAAAGTTCCGTAGTAATTTTTAGAAGCTGCTTTGAAAACCCAGTTCAGACACCAATAACTACTTGGTAGGGCCTGACAGACATAATTAGAGAGCTTGATGGTTTCAAAGGACGTTACCCAAGAAAATTAGTATG
>JAVSBS010027705.1:0-36729 GCA_033124195.1 Coracias cyanogaster
ACAAACTTATCAGCAGAAGAATGACTAGTGAAGAACAGATATTCACCAAGGACAAGAGCTGACCAGGACGGGCTTAACCCTGCAAAACCTGCCAAACAACAAATTCCAGGAGAAGAAGTAAAAATTACATAATGAAGAAGACTTACAGCCTTCCTCTCAGGGACCACTGCCCACGTTTCGAAGACCCCTACCCAAAATTACCAGGAAGAACTGCGCAAGCGCAGGACTAATAAGCTAATTATTAGACGGAGCGAGAGAAAGGCAGGGCTAGGTAATGAAGATGTATAGGCGTCATTCAACTGTGTAGTGTTCTACTGTATAAATATGAGATAATTTGCCACTTCAGGTGCGAGCTGTTGGTGGAGCGAGGTCTCCCTGGCCGCCCAGGGCTGTTTTTGCTTGCTGTACCGCTTGCTTTAATTCAACAAAATTTTATAATTACTTTTTGAGACCAAAAACTGAGTCTCTGCAAATTTTACTGATAACAATCACAAACCTCTTTATAGCAAAGAGAGAGAGGCAATACTCTTCTGCCTAAACTTTGCACTAAAAACCAGTTTCTAAGGTATCTTATTCAAAAATGAAACAAGACATCATGTCTTTTTATTTCAGTGAAAAGGCTCAGTAGCCATGATCCAAGAGGGTCTCAGATGGATCTATCGGGAAGGTAGAAAAGCATCCCTTCTTATCCTTTCCTGCTTCCCGATATCTGCACTTTACCTCTGCTTCACGTTTTACCAAGCTGTGTTTTAAAGGGCCAACATGGGGTGTGGGAAACAACACTCAATTCTTTTTCCTGCCTGAAGACAGTTCAATTTACATCTCCCAAAGTTACTATAAACTGACCTAGGTCAGGAATGCTCTTGTCTCTTCCTGCTGTAGCTGTTTCACTTTTTGTGGAGCACTTAACCTTCCAGTGAACTAGTGACTTTGAAAGAGCAAGAGTACAAGTGGGTGAAGGCATAAGAATGAACATTAAGCTTTTGTCTCATGCTTGGGACCTTACTTGAGAAACCGATATTAGTCCAATAAATGATTGAGAGTATTTAATGTCTCCCAAAAAGGCCATTTGCCATAATTCCCACAAGTTATATGATTGGTAGATATGTTAAAGGGGACTGAGAATGACTGTGCTTAGAGTGATAATCAGTGGATTGCTAGATTGGTTCCAGGACAGGACACATCGTTAACCATACAGATAACAACAGGAATGCCCCAAGCCAGCAGAATAGAGATAAGACAGATCTTTACAAAAAATCTTTAAATTAAACCACCAAGCCAAAACACTCCTTACTGATTTTAGCCCTCGGACCAATCAAGGACAATAGATACAATGTAACTTCATCTCAATCTCCAGTGTATAAATTTTCTCTGTCTTGTTACTATGGTGTGCTAGTTTTCTTGGCGTTGCCTGCAAGCACCAGATCCTGCACAAGATTGTAATAAACTTGACATCTCTTCTCCGTGTGTAGATAGGACTTTGCACATTGGGTGATGAATCAATTTTTGAGACAACAGATATATACTAATTGATAGACATGTCCTAGCTGGAATAGGAAAAGCAACTGAATAAACCACCTAATCTGAGCAAATTTGAATCTTAATTGGACTAAACAGTAGGTTCCAGTTTAGTACTTAAACTGTAGTTTAAAAGAAACAGAAAAGGTTTTTTTAATGTGACAGATGAACCAAACTCTGAAATAGTTTATTATTAAATAAGTTTCAGCTGCAAATTTAGAAGTGGAAGACTTTTGCCCCCTTGATTATCTTGTTACTTTCTGGAAGCTAAGATATTAGCAAAGCTGTAACATCAAAAGTTGTAGTTGTTACTGCCTTGAAAAAGGATCTTAATTTTGTTGTTGTTGTTGAACATACCTCTTGGATGTCATACATTTTTCTGTACTTATGCAAATCAACTAGCTGCAGACTTAGAACTTAAGTAAGTACTTAGCTTTGTGAGAGGTATCTGTAAGTGGTAGAGATATTTTAAGCTTGTGTTGCATTCTTCCTCAGAATCGTTGAAACTTGTAATGGATCATTTGGAGGTTGAACTTCATACCTTTTCTCATGCAAATGGTTTGACTCTCAACTCTATGTGCAGTTCTGAGGCTGAGCTGTGGGAAAACCCTCCAAAGCCAAGTCAAAGGGCTACCACCAATTCAAGGGTTTTGCATGAATGAAAATGTAATGATTGAATCCAATGGGATTATTCCTGTGAAAAAAGACTGCAGGATTTGAACCTTGAGTACTGTATAGTGGGAACTTCATCTTTTATATTAAGTGCTGCTCACATCTATTGTCCTGTGGTGGAAATATATTCTCGTGTAATAGTGTAACCCTCTTTTGAACTGCCTATATGTTTTGGACACTTATCTATTGTTCTGCTTCCTGAATTCTTCTCAGCTGGGAACAAATTACCATTTTAAATCAGAAACTTCATATGTTTATTTTTAATTCTTACCAGTAGCTGTGCAAAGTGATCATGAACACTACCTTCATTGTGTGTGGGAGTGATTTATTTGCCTACAATATTAAATGGTCCTTTCCCTAAAAGAGTTGTTATGTTCCTAGTATGACAACTGGAAATTGTGGTGTTTGGGTTTTTCTGGTGTTTTTTGCTTGGTTGGTTTGGTTTGGTTGGGTTTTTTTAACCTCTCAGCTATCACGGTTCTCTTCGTATAGTTTTTAAAGGTCATGTAAAACAGAGTACATACAGTAACATTTGGTGTTTTGCCCACAGAATGACAATTCTATGTTATTCTTTGAGTTATTGCTGCTTACTGCCAGTATATGGTCCTACCAATCACAGTTCTTCATTCTACCATAGAAAAATGTCTCAATATAACGCCGAACACCTATACAAATAAAATTACAAATATCTTTTTTTAAATTATCCATTTATGTCTTGTTGATCTTTCCATTTTTACTTCTTTCCCTCTGACTAGTTCACTATTTTTCACAGCCTCTGCAGTGTCTTTACCTTACTTGTTCACATTTGCCTTTAAATGATAGATGGAACATTTTTTAAAACTGCATATTTCAAATCCGTCAGTGACGGTTGATGTTTTCATCACTTAAGTATTCATTTTCCTGATGAGGTATTCTACAATGATAACAAATTAAATAAGTGACATACAATGTGCAGATATTTGTTTGCTCTTCGACTAGTTACAGAGGAACAGCTTATACTAGAAAAACAAAGTATTTAACTGAGTTACTGCAGTATTGCTAAGCTAAAGTTGCTTCAGTTTACTGAATTTTATTCCTGTTTTTTAATTCTGTAGTAAACGTTGTCATTCAGCTTGTGTTATGACTCCTAAATGGCATCTGTGAAGAAGTTCTTCAGAAAACTTTATTTTGATCTAATATTGTATATTTCCAACTCCATCTCAATTAATAATGCATGCCTTGTCTTTTCAGGAAAAGTTAAATGAAAGTCTACTTATATGTTTTTTTGAGTAATTGGAAGATTGTTTTTTTTTAAATTGACATCCACAAATCAACATTATAAAACATTTTCTTTCATCCTAATCAGTATTCTTAGTGGTTCCAAGAAAGAAATTTCCAGATTTGGAGTATAGCTAGCCTTAATGAGTTGTCAGAAAGAAGCTTATAACCAATTGCTTTTTTCTCAATTTTTTTCCTCTTTATTGCTTTCATTGCAATAAGTCTCCTGTTGTCTCCCTGTTGATTGCACCCCACCTTTTACTGTTCACAACTTGATTGGAATTCTTACCAATTTTGTACAGCTGTAAAAATGAGGAATGGTATCATCTCCATCTTCCTGCTATATATATTTTAACTGTAGAGGTTTAATTTTTGGAAGCTGTAACTTTTTTTATTACTCATAAGCAATTCTAGCCTTCAAGTTCTGAAAGGCAAGATTTCTTAGATGAGGTGAGTGATATTCCTGCTACACTGCAGAGTACCAAAATTGCAACACACACAGAGCAAGAAATACAAATGCTCATCACATATGGGTACTTGCTCTTACGATTGCTCTGGAAACCAATTTTTGGCTCCTGCTCTGCAAGAAAACAGGGTCAACAAACCTCTTAACAATGGAGCAGTTCAAGACAAAGTTTTGCACTTCACAAGCATATGGCAATAAAATTACTTTCAAATGGCACAGAGGAGAGTCATTAAGCTTACATGACAAAACTTAGATTAGGCAGTCAAAAGAGATCAAGGATTAAAAGAAAGATAAGGAAAGGGATCAAAAAACCCCACATGGAAATGAACTACTATCAAAATAAATTAAAGGGTGAGGTATGAAAGACCATAGTGGGAGGTAGAAGTGATGCCAGTTATAAACTGGACTCTTTTCTATTTAGATTTCTATCCTTCCTTTTGATTTAGAAAAGTAATCTACTCCCTGTTATGCACCAATAAGGCTCCCTTTGTTCCTCCTTTTACTATTGTATTTGGCTTTTTTTTTCAGAAGCAAGTCTGTAATTTATCAGGTTTTTTTACTGTTGTTGTCAATTTTTTACCTTCAATGGTAAAAAAGTGGACATTTATGAATATACCTTTGTGAGAAAAGAGGGTGGGGTCATAGCTAGCAGGTGATTTATTTTAACCAGGCCAGTATTTGGCAACCCAAATTGCAACAGAAATCTGAAAATATTATTATTTTGACATTATTTCTTAGCCTGCAGCATCTTATGTATTTCTCCTAACAAATGATTAAGGCAGGTAACACTGAACTTCCCAAATAAGCTGCCTAACTATCAAATGACTGTCTCCATTGACACAGCACACGAGAAAAAACAATTGGCATCCAAATAATCAGACAAGTTGTTCCTACTGACAATTGTTCCTGTGTCAGCACATGTATTGTCCTGTTGGATTATCCCATCTGCAGCTGCTTCAGCTCTGATGCCACGTCATCATTTTAGTTGCTCTAGTCGTTCCTCTTCAATAACTGAACTCTATCCTTCATGAGTCGCATCTCAATGTCTGTGCCAGAACAAGCTCTTGAGCTGTTTCTGGTTACTCCTCTACTGACATTATTTAAACAATAACTTCAAAAGATGCCAGACTGCTCTTGCATATCATTATGATTATTTTTTTAAAGCTCACTGCACATAAAACTACAAGATTATGATGCCCTTCAATACAGAATTGTAGGGAGTACAGATAAATGAATTTCTTCTTATGAACTTCTAAAAATGGCTTGCATCAGTATGCTTTAAAGCATTGTCTTTGAAGCATTGTTGGTGAATTTGGGAGCCAGGAAAATACTCAGGATTTAGAAAGATAGGAAGAGCAGTGGTAAAACCTGTAACAAAACTTCAATAAAATCATAGCAGAATATAATATTCCAGCTTCCAAATCAACTGCTACACTTACAGTTTATGTGGAAACCTTACTCTCTTTTCATTCAAATACTTTTGTAAAACTCATCACTTCTGTATGCTGCTAGAGCTAGCACATGAAACAAAGGATCACACAGGGTAATCGGATGCCTTGTTTTGACTGCCTGTCTACAAAAAATGTGAGTTGGAACTGCTCTGCTAGTCTGCCTTATGACCATATTGTCATATTGTTTTCCAGAGGTTAAATTCTTTAGCTAACTATAGGTATCATTATGGGCTATATCCAACAAGATATTTGATTAACCTGTTCATGATGTTGTCAAGATTCCTGTACCTAGGTCCAAAGCTGAGCTGCAGCTGAGGTTTTCAAACTAAGTACTGTACTCTGTGATGCATCTTTAATGTTAAGATTCCTCAGTGATCAAAACAAAATTTTCCCTCATGTCCTTCCTTTCAAATGTATTCTCAAGACATACTTAATGAATCATGCAGTATACAACATTAATTTTTTTTTTTCTTTTACATAATATTGTGCAGACACATTCTTTTCAATTCCTCCTCTGCAATGTTGATCTTGGATGGGGAGCATCTTATTCGCAGGGTGTGTTCCCACTGCCAAACTATTTTGAGTGTTCCTATTATAATAAGGGCTCTAGTTTCTTAGGGAACAAAGATGTGCTGCTTATGATGCTGGAAGGAAAACACATCTTGACTTCTATCTTACGTGAAGATAAAGTAGATATATTTACCGAAAATTCTAGGAAAAAAACCTAAAAACATCTCTGAAATGACAGGTACTTGATTGAAAGAAACATCACAGGGTTAATGCGTTGCATCTTAAGTATGGTGATTAATGTGTCTTAGGGTCCTTATTGTGTTTTGTAATTGGCTTTGTATCTTTATTTGTTTATTCAAAACAGTAATATGCTTAATTCTAGGGATGACAGCAGGAAAGCAGAGAATTGTTCTGTATTTCATATTTTCATTTTTATCTTTTACCTGTGTGTAAGGAAAAAAGTCCATTGATCAAAAGTAGATTTAGCACATGATTCTGTAAGGAATCTTTCTTTTAAATTTAAAATAGCAGTTTGGAGATGTATTTCAGTTCTTCTGGAATTCAAGGTGGCTTCCCAGCAATGAGTGAGCCCTTCAAAGCAGACAAAATGGATAAATGTGGATATTTCAGAGATCTTTTAAGTTGAGCCTTTTTTCCTCTCTTCATGAATGCTAATGTTCCTATTCATTTTGTATGATTCTGCCTTTCACTCTTGTCTTCTCTCAGCCCCTAGTTTGTTCAGAATATCAGTTTTTTGTTCCCTTTCCCCTAAATTGTGGATGTATTTCTGTTTTGTTGTACTAAAATAATCTATGGTGATAGGTGATGGTTTGAGAATGGGTGAGAGAGAGTGTGTATGTACTTCCATTTTTATTTCACACAATGCTCTATTTACTATGCAGTGTGCCAGTGATAATTGTCATTGTCCGCTTAACTGGAAGTCTCTTAGAAGTGATATATTACTTCTTAAAAGAGTTATCCTTTTTGAGGGATTTTAAAATCCACCAATGAAATGAAATACCATTGTAACAACTTCTCAGTTGTTCAAGTACAGTGTCCTTAAGAACTTTTTATTAAAATTATTAGTTTTAGTAAAGTGACAGGTTACTAGGTGCCTTATGTAGGTGGCAAATATTTGTTCAGACAAAACATGTCAACTTAGAAATCTGGGTTGCTTTGCTTAGACTTTTCCCACAAACTTACCAATATTTCCTTTTAAGACCAGTATTGAAATCACAGTATCTTGTCATGGCATATGGTCACTGCAAGCTGATGTAACCTTATGCATTCAGCATAACCATTCAGTATAGCACAAGCATTTAGACAAAACATGTTTGTTCCGTGTTGTTTTGTTCTTGATCAAAATACCGTGGGTTTGAAATTGATGGGTTTTTTTAATCATGAAATTAAAAAAAAGGCAGTTCATCATTTTTTTCCTCCCTGAGTTGCAGCCCTAATCCCAAAAGAGCAAGAGCCTCATACTTAAATACCTGACTGCATGCTGAGTAGTCCTACTGACTTTGATGTAAGTCTTGCTTAAAGTTACATGTATTTCTGTGTACTTGGGGCTAGATTTAACTCATTAACTATCTGACCTACTTTACAAAAGAGCACACTTTATGAATTTTTCACCATTATTCATATATATATATATATATATATATAGTGTTTCCTTGCCAAGATGTGCATCAATGTAGTTCATATTAAAAAATTCAATCCATTTGTGTGAGTGCTTTCTATAGGGATAGGTGATGGATCTCAAAGCTCAGGTTCTTTGAGTGTTTAACCTTTGCAAAAAATAACTATACATATTTCAACAAAACAGGCCTTAGAGTGAAATGAATTCCTAAAATTCATTCTCTTTCTGGGTAGAGGGTTTGCTTTTTGAAGGAAAATAAAGGGAAGACAAGAAATACTCTTGTTCTGTAGCATGCAATGGGACTGTGGGGGTAAAAATTATGTATGTATGTGTTTACAGTAAGCAAATCCTAAAGTGTTTGAAATTTGTGGAAATTTCCGTAGTTTTAAAGTTTTGGCCCATAAATCAGGCAAGAAAGAGACAGAAAAACTTTGTTGGTTTCTTGTTTTTTTTTTTTCTTCATTTTGCGAATATGGCATCAAGGAAATCCTTTCAGAGTTCACACAACTCTAATATTAGAATATGTGATATTTATTTGACTTACAACTGTAAGAGTAACCATGAAATATATACTGATACTTACAAAACCTCATGGCAGTTACAACATCACCACTGTTGCTGTGGAGCCGGCACAGGGGAATTCCCAGACTGGAAACAGTGGCAGACAGAAACTGGGTTCAGGAGCTGTATTCTAGAACTGAACTCAGTAACATGGATTGTGGAATAGGTAGAGTCCTCCTTGGACACTGGCCATTGAAGAAGAAAGCTTGATTCCTATGATCCCTCAGCTTTATACTGAATATGATGTATATGCAATAGAATAGCTTGCTGGCCAGTTTAGGATCACCTGTCCTGTCTGCTCCTCCCTGCACGTGTGGCCTGTTGCTTTCTGCAACCCTCTAATGTGGTACACAAGATTTAGCAGTGATCTTGATCTTCATGGGAGCAAGTATAAGAAAGACCCTTTCTGAATACCAGTCCTTGGTAGTAACTGTAAACATCAAGCGTTATCACTGCTAGAAGCAGACACTGTCTGCAAAAACATGCTGTTAACTTCAGAAAGTGCAGTTACTTAGAAGAGACTTAGCTGAAAAGTAAAAATCACTGAACAGAATTAATGCTGTTCTAGCTCAGGTCAGGACAGACAGTATCTTAAAATTAAAGGAAATTAAAAAATCCATATCCACCTTACTTTTAAGTTCTTTGAAGCTTTAAATTATTATTTTAGTTTTACATGTATTCTTAAAAGTTTATATTAATAAATCAACATTTCTAAAATGACAACCCCTTAATTTCAGCATGATGCTTTATTTTTTAAAACAGTGCATTTATATGAACACTTCAATTCAGCAAAACAATATATCATAGGCAAAAAAATACATTGCAGGAAAAAAAAGAAAGTGAGAGCTGAAAAGATTGAAAATAAATTTGTAGTGAGCTTTTATGTGGGATGTGAGGGAGCCTGAAAAAAAATACATGTAGCAGCTTGCTGAGCATTAGGAGGAAGAAGGAGAAATATTCAATAAATAACTTCGGTGTTTTATGCGTTCCCAGTATTTATCTTTGCCATAAATCACATTAGAGTATTTGTTTTTTACACAGCATAGGAAGAGTTCTTTCTTTATTTATTAAGTTCTCAACTATACTTTTTGGGGAACTGCACCTACTGCCAACAAGATCAGTGCTATATCTGCACTAATTATAGAAGCATTTTAATATAACTTGTGCTCCTTTGCCAGATCTAGTGTCTGTCATCATAATGGGGAGACTGAAGAGATTAGAACTCGCCTATGTCATGAAACACTAACATGACAATAATAGAACTCTTACTGATCCAAATTTATTTATAAATCTTACTTGCAGAAAACTTCCCCTGCCTGCATCTTTTAACTCCACCCTCTTTTGAATTTCTTACTAATGACTGAATTGTTCTCTAAATCTCTATTGTCTCTAAAATTGAGAATAGCCTAATGAAGAAGGCATAACAACAATGCAATTTTCTTTCTAATTCATCATCTTTTCTGACTCTCTAAAACCCCTATCTCTTCTTCATTTCACAGTAAAAAGGAGATCCACAGAGGTGGCCTAATTATCTGAGTCATCATTTCTAACCTTACACTGAGGAGTCTGTAATGCAAACACTAAAATAGGTTTGAGTGGAACTGCCAGAAACAGTGAAACACTAGGAGGGGTTCCAGGAAGAGGGATGTAGGAACTACACAGTTGGACAACATCTACATTAGTATGTTACAGAGATCTGGGTACATTTCCATGCAAATTGACAGCATCTCTGGGATTAGGAAGAGGACAGTTTGTTCCAAAGACTCAAGCCATCAGGAAGCAGTGGTAAGAAGGTGAGACATGATTAAAGCTTTATGACACCCAGATAATAGATGAAACAGTAAGTAGATGATAGCGACACATGGAGGTGAGATAGGCTAGAGGGGCAAAACTTCCTAATCACCATCAGCTCTGAAAGAGGAAAAAAGACACATCCAAATCCAGCACACAATCATCAATCTTAAAACAATCCAGAAGATGTAATAAAACCCCAGTAGCCACCATCCCTCCTCTTCTGCATCATCCCAAGGAAGACTAGCTCTCAGAACCACTTAGACATATGCCTACTGGTGGGAAAGTCTATGACTGAAAATAATTTTGTAGTAAAAGAAAATCACCCTTGCTACCAGATTGATGCAATTGGAGCTTTGCTATTCTGTTACTACAAGACCACAATCTTACTTGCTTTCAAAATGTTGAAGGCCAAAGGCAGGGTCCTCAGCAACTCCTTCCTTCTGACCCTGGAGCATGAAAAATGCCTAGATTCCTCTGTATCATTACAAGAAGACATTGCAAAATCTTCTTCTGCCTGGCACAGCGGTCTGAGTCCACTCAAGACTGAGTAGCTGCTAACTCTTAAATTCTGTGAGAATAGGCACTCTAGGCATCTTTTAGATCATGGAGCAGAACTGCAAAAAAGCATTCAGAGTTGAAAAAAAGATACAGTAGTTGCATTTCCTTTACCTTACTATAATAACTGAGCTCTTAGAGCAGTAACTTTAATGTTAAGGGAATAAACTTTGACGTCTTGCTGTTCAGTAGTCTGCCTTATCAACCCTGTTGTAAGTTTAAATTTTTGCTGTTGTTGACAAAATTAGCAGACTGAGAGAAAGAAGAAAAAAAAGCAAATATGCATGAACGGATCTGGTATGGTGGAGCTCTTTAGTTCCCATGGGATCCAGTAATAGTATTTCTATTTTATTCATAAGTTACTTAGTACAAAATCTTTAAAAGCAGAGAATGAAAATCAGGTACCATCAATTTCTTGCTGAATTCCTTGACATCATTACCCATAGCTTTTCTGCCCTAAAGATACAGTCTATCCATTCTCCAAAAAAATCAGCAAAAGAATCTATGTCTTTTCTATGAAGTCTGGAATGGCAGGGTAAGGCACTTCATTCTCAGGTTGGAAATGGGAGTCTAAGCCTACTCACTCAAGGCAGAGGAATGAAACCACATCTCCCCTAAAAGGCTGAGTGTTGTAAAGAAGTGAATTAAGAAGAACATCACAGGAAATATTGTTCCTTTAGACAGAATTTGACCGATAAGACAATTCCTTGCTGGTTTATGAAAGAAAAGTTGAATGCCTTTCTCTGCTCAACAAGTTCAGAATGATGAAACCTTAAGGGCTGAGAGAAACAACATTTAAGACATTTCACTTTCCGCAGTGTCACCTATAGCTTAAAATGCCAGCCTAGTGTCCTGGCAATACCAGCTCCCTGGGCTGGTACCTTCAAATCCACATTCAGGGTACAATTCTTTCCAGTATGTGATTATGTATAAAAAATAGGAACTCTTTATTTCAGAGATCTTCTTCCTGCACCAGTCTGTTGCAGCTGCTTGTTCTTGAGACAAAAGTGGTGTTAAAGTTTTTTGTATTGATTCATGGTTGGTATTTTTTCCCCTTTTTCCTTGCTGCTCTTTTCTCCTAGGACAATGCCGAAGCTGAATTCTGTAGCACCTTATGTACTGTGCAGAGTTGAGGGTCATGTCCAAGGTGAACATAATGAGAACTGAAGGGAAGGTGATACTGTTCCATAAGGCCCTTCTTGCTTACAAAGCCTGAAGTTAGTCTAGTTTCAGATTCCAAATACAGGAGTTCATAGGATTTTATTAAAATGTGGCTTTAGCTTTATTAATGGTATTTGTAATCAGCACTCATTTACCTCCCAGTGCTCTTCACATTGAATGCTGAATAACAGAATTATTTTTTTATGAAGGAAAGTTTCAGATGAAAGATTTACTTGAAAGACATCTCTAAACATGCTTCAAAAAACCTCTAAACAAGCTAAATGTCTACCACTTCTTCACTTGGGCAAGTCAAACCTTGAATTAGGGTCCTAAATAATTCTTTCCCTTTGGTACAGATGAATTTAAAACGTAGGAAACAGTAATCTGACTTACATCTCAGCCAATACCTTTTGTGTCTACTGTTTCCTACTAGGACCTTATTTATTCCGTCCTTTTTTCTGCTGTGAGCTGCTCCCACCACCAATTTACTAGCCTGGGAGGGCTGCCACAAGGAAGTGGGCTCTCTGCTGTTCAAGAGGGTTTGTGCTCTGCCTGGTGGGTGGGTTGGGAGAAGACCTACTGCCTGCTGTCAGTTCTGCTCAGCAGCTTTTGTATCCATTTACACTCTGCTCAGCTATAATGGACAGTTCTGTCATCATTTCTTCACCATCTTTGGTTGCATTGTTATAGTTGAATACATACTATAGATTGGGAAGAAATGTTGCTCATCACAGCTGTCATTTACCTCTCAGTTCTTCTTGTTCTTTTTTTCCTATGCTTTTAGTAGTGTAAGTCATGCTGCTTATATTGCGTATGCATTGACAGATTTTTTTGACTGACATGCAAATTAATTCAGAGGAAGAGAAAAAGAACATTTTTTTTCCTGACACTTTTTTATTTTTATCTTTGCATGCCATCTTTGATAGACTTTAAAATCTTATTCATATTTTAAAAGTAACTTTAAATAAAGAGCAATTTGTTATATCAAAAGTGTGTTACTACTGCATCTTGCTTTCCAATTTGTTCAAGTCTATACTAAGAAAAGCTTCTCAATGATATGATTCTGACACTAAACAAGATCCCTGGAGTTCCAGTAAATATATATTGTTTCTTACCTGCTTGAGGGAGACTTTTTAATGATCCTGGGCAAGCAATTTTCCTCTGCTGCCCTTTACCATTTCCTTCAGGACTGCACAGGGAGAACCCTAAGAAATAGCCACAATTTATAAAATTAAAGAAGATGGCCCCAGAAAGGGCCATAACTGAGAGCAGAAAACTCATTAATAAAAAATAATGTCAAGCACACCTATTGTCTCAGTATCAGTAATGGATCAGCTACCTCAGTATAAGAATTTTGCATTTTAAACATTAGTTAAGGGCTTTCAAGTGATTGAATCTGGTTTTCATTTTTGCAGTTCAACTGTTGTCCTGGTAATTTTATTTTCTTCAAGAAAAAAAAGAGTTTATTTACTTTTCCCTTCTATATATTTATGTACATTGGGATTAAAATAACCTGTGACCTGCCACCTCCTCAGAATGTTGGCTTTGGAATAATTCTGTGAATTGTGAGGAAACGGCAAAGCAATTTTATAGAGAGGAAATTGCCTTTATATTTATACTAGATAAATTATAATCTTGTGGGGGATTTCTTTTGCCAAAAGACCACAATTCTCAAGTAGAGTAGTGACCTCAATTTTTCATCGTGTGGTAGAAAATTGTTGGATGTCCTTTTCTCATTTCTCGTTGAGATATGATGACCATTGAGACCAGTGCTACCCACAGATTATGCAATGGTGTCCACCTCAGGGATCCAAAGGCATTGCAGGGATTTTTATGTTATACAACAGCAGTTTTCAGGGAGGAAAGCTGTCTCTATTGAATGGAGAATAAGGTTTGTGAGGAAAAAATTTAAGAGTGGGAACATGGGTACTTACTAAGTGGAAATTTTATTTAGGGAGGAGCTATAGGAAAGGAAAAAAGTGGAAAATTCATTCTGGTTCTTTATCATCATTGCTCTTGTTTTCCCCCCGCATTTTCCCCTAAAAAAAGCTTTCTTCTAAGAAAGAATGCTAATACAGGAACATGTTACAGACATTTTGGCAAGAAGCTTTCCTTTTGCAGTAAGATTTTTAGAATAACACATGATTTGATGCAAAATACTAACTGATTTGTTGTTCTTCTCCTTATATAAATTTCTCAGTGCCTTGAATTTAGCTGAAAGCTCTCTTAGTGTATGTTATGCTCTTAGCCAGAGAGGAAAACTCATGCAGACAAAATGAAGAGTGAGTTTTCATTACAGTCTGTATACTTCAAAATTCTTTGCACTTCACAAGATTAGTTGTGCTTGATTTGTGTTCCTGAACAAAGAAAGGAGGAAGAACAGCTTTGGAAAATTCAGCCCTTTTAGAGTGAATGACAAAGTTTTCTCTTTTATTTAAAATCAGTTTTCTACCTTGATCTCATAGAACTCATAGAGCTCAAGGATAATTTTAAGAGTCTAAGTGTCACAAGATATAAGACATAACAACATAACTGGGCAAAATAGTGATTATGGATGGCAATTAGTCATTGATGAACTATCTTCTTAATGGTTTCTATAGAATGATGCTTCCTTGCTACCCTCAAGCTAGGAGTATGAATTTAAACCTCCTATCTTGCCTACTGGTTAATAAAGCTTTTAGAATAATCTTACAGTTACAGTTTCAGCTATCAATAATGAGTGTAAGTAATGAGAAATGAATTAACTTTATCAGCCTGTAGACTTTTATGTTTACTTTCTACCAGTCACCTTGTTTGCATTTTAGAGATGTTATAGACTCTTTCCTACTGTGTTTCCTCTGAAGCTGGTATTGTAATTTTACATAAATCTCCAGATGCCTCTGAAGTTATGAGAAGCAGGTATCAAATAACTGGGATTAAAGCTAAGTATGTAGCAATTGCATTAAGAAAAAGGTTAAAACAAAGTCTTTTATATAATAATAGAAAGCCCAAGTCCAAACATTAACCTTCTGAAACTGAACCTCTGGATCATAAGCAAATTAGCTAACCTGTTTGAGAGTACTTTTTTTTCACTTGACATGAGTTAAGTTTCTTTTTCAGTAAACTTACAAAAAGGAAGATTTCACTAACCTTACTCCACCTCAGTATGTGTATTTTTTAATTATTCATTTAAAACTTACTTGCTGTGCACAGTTCCTACCATGTTCATTTGTCTGACTTCTTTCCTCGCCTTCCTGAATGTGCTTGTAGTTAATCATTGCTTTGTTTATTTCTGAAGTGCATAGAAGTATCTTTTAAACACTTAAACTGTTGTGCCTTTCTCTTTCTTGTCACCTGCTCAGTAATTTCTGTTGAGGTTGGTCTTCCTACCTCATTGGTAGGAAAGCATTTTGGAAAGCCTGGGGAGGGGACTAAGTGTTATTTCCAGGTGATTATGGGTTTTTTGTGAGGGACACCCACTTAGCAGCACACGACAATCTACTTCCCTTCACATCAACTCATTTCCTGCCCCAGATTTGGAGAAGCTTAGAAAAATAAGAATACTGTACTTGAAGCAGAGGCAACAATTCAAGCTGTGTGCTGCTATGAATTCAAGTCTCGTTTCTTTTATCTGCCAAGACCAGCAATGCAACCCAGCTGCCATTGATTTTAGCTGCACAAAACTGGGACCTGAGTTTCATTTTTAAAGCAAATTGCTGAATAGATGAAAGCGGCAGTTCAACTCTGGACATCTTTTCATACCAAGGTTTTCAAGACAAATGCTTATAATTTCTACCTCAAATGTATGAATTAGAACATTTTGACTGAATCCTTGGAAAATAAGCAAAAAAACAGTGGGTTATATTACAGGTAGTATTTGTCTAAGCTCAGTAGTGAAACATTTCTCAAGAGTAAAGAGGTAAACATGAGAAAAGATGTTTGGAAGATTATTGTTGGTAAAGAACCATATTCAGTGTGGTAAATTATTTTTCTTTTAAGCTGTATAACTGTTTCACCCTTATTTATTCAATGCATAGGGGACATACCCATTAACTGCCAGCTGTGTAAAAGACTTCTTTGACCCTTTCAGATAGTGTTTCTCTTATGCTGGACACTCCTTTGCAGATGTGTCCATTGGATGAGTAGGACATCTTTTTAAATTCTGAATAATCTACTTTGAATATTAGTGTAATTTGTAGAATATGGGAGGAACTGTATCAGGAGAATTTATCAAATACTATATCACTGAATTGTGCAATAAGATTACTGGTAAATCATATTTTTTCAGTGCATGTAATGGAAGAAATAAATCCATCTAGGCACATTTAAGCAAAGTATTTATGGCTCCCTTAAGTAGCCTTTCTAACTCTTATTTCCTGTGTAAATCAGTCTTATTTGTGACCTTGGCAATATATCAGCACGACAAAAATAACTAAATTGCTTTCTGACAACTCAGGCTGAGATTCTTTTAAGTTACCATTGCCTTCAATTTTACAGGAAATGTCCTCTCTGATTAAATACAATTTTACCATCACAAAATGTTTTAGGAAAAAACAGTCTAAGTATGTAGTTAAAATAATACATTCATATTACCAATCTGAATTTTTATTACTGTCTATGAGCTTGGCCACAACATACTGTAAATATCTGTTGACATGCAGTCTTAAAAGAAGTCTAGCTTCAAGTTTGCAGTTATAAATTCCTTTTAAATTCTTCGTAAAACCATTGTATTTGAAATGTCCTTCTCTTAAGTTAGGATATATCCCCATAGGAATTTCCTAACACTTCACTGAAAGTTTTTTGTCCCTGTGCCAAAAGGCCAAGCAAGCTAGTCCCTTTTTTGTTCCTGATCTCTTTTGAGACTAACCTAAACTGCCTGCTGTTTCTTTTGAAAGTTCGTCTTGCTTCCATTGACACAAGCCCTGACCCAAATGCTTATTTCAGTTTTTCTTCTGCCTTGTAGCTTCTCAGGCACAGAAAGCACAACTGTCATAATCTTTTAGACTTTATTGATGTCAATATATTGATGTTAAAAAAAGATCATACTGGGACACTTTGGTCAGCTTTCCTTTTATCTGGGCATTGTCCTGCCATGGTACAATGTGTTGATAACAAAAGAAGTTTTTGGTGTTTAAGGATGGAGCGTTGATAAAAAAACAACAAAACGAAAAGCAGATAACAAGGAAAAACAATGTACAAATACCCTTGGGTGGTTTAGGTAATTTGTGTGAAAGAAGTTCACATTTAAGAGGAAAATTGTTGTTGCTACATTTTTCTCATTACAGTCTCCTCTTTTTTCTTTTTTCTTTTCTTTTTTTTTTTTTTTTTTTTAAGGGAAGGAATGAATGAAATTTCCTCTGAACAAGGCAAGCAGCTAAATTCCAGCTTCGTCAACACTTTTAATGTGCTCATTCATGAAGTCTTGTGCATAAACATGGTTTTACCAAAATCTTACTCTCCAGAATGGGAAGTTACCTTACCCTCACATTCTGTACACTCTTTTGTCCATTTTCTTTCCATGCATGAAATCATACCCAAAGTTCCAATGCTTTAAAACAAAAAAAAATTCACATTTAGTCAGTGAAGATCTTTATTACTAAAATCTTATAAGATTCCACTCACAGTAAGCAACCAACTCTCATTACAGCTGAAATTACATAAATAACACCTAAGAAATTAAGATTTACATCAGGAAAAACAACCAGGCAAAGAGACAGCAGTGAATAGGAGGCAAAAGAATAATGTTAAAGACTCAAAACTGAAGACATAAAGTTTTTGAAGGCTACTGGAATGTTTTCTAGCTTTATAAATGGCTTTATAACCATTTTGTTTGTTTATTTTATTGGGGAAAAGGTCCAGAGGGGGATTTTAAATGCAATGAATGTCATATTTGTAATAAAACACCATTCCTACACAAAATCTATGCCACAACATGCTCCCTTCTAACCTGAAAGCTTCCACAAAGACAAGAGGAAAGTACTGTCAGACATCCCTCTCTCCCACCCCTTTCCCCCCTGGTGCCTTCTTGTGACCACCAAGAGGTCCCAGCCTACTGCTGAAGGTGGTCACCACCACAGAGTAGGAGGGGAGTGAGTCTGGGATATTGCTTTTATGTGGTGATTAGACACTAGTTGTTTGTTGCCCAAGGGGTTGATGAAATGGTACTGTCGTCAGCTTGCTGAAATGCCACAAGACCTCTGTTCAATACCTCATCTTGCCTCCCCCACTATCGAGGTGAACTAAGTAGAGTCTATAATCATGGAGATGGGTGTGTCTTATGTCTGTCTGAAGGTATTAAAAATACAAACTTATTCTACAGTTATCTTTTTAATTAAAGGTCAGTGCAACTTTATAGCCTTCAAAAATATACTTCTGATTTACAGGAAAACATAAAAGTCAGAAGAGAATTGGGTCATGTAGTTTAAAGATCACTTTTATAATTCACTTTGAAATAATACTTCCACTTCTGAGTTGAAATTACACTAATCACTGTGATTTGTACTTTTAGATCTGGAGATGGACATCCACTTTTTCATGCTTTAATCTTTAGCTAGTGTGTTATGGTAACTATTGTAAACAGAGTTAAGTAAAGATGGCAACAAATTTGAAGTAGGGCTCTACCAGTACAATATTTTGTTCCAAACAAGAAGGAAAATTTATGGAGAAGGGAAAAATATTAGACTGATCAATATTATTAGAATAACAAAGCTCCTTGTTTAAAACAATATATTTCTATTTTTAAAGAAAACCAAAACAAAGCATACTATTTACTTTGACAGGGCAAGAATCTGGTTGCAGATGAAGAGAATGGATCTTGGAGTGGTAGTCTGGACTAGAGGATAGGGGAAGATTTACATATGGGTTTTTGAATTTGTGAACGTTTTTTATGTGAGGAAAGGACTAAAGTAGGCAGGTTTTGTTTGTTTGTTTGTTTTTCCTCCCTGACATACCAGACAAGATCAAGATTTCCTTTACCTACAGTAAAGATACAGCAAGCACTGTAGTCTGTACATTGCTCTTCTTCCAGTCTGATGAACCGGAATTTCAAAGTGGATTAGAAGAAAACATATCTGAGTTAGGTGTGAGAATTAAGTTCCTAATTATTTGTACAATGAGCAGAGACATTTCATTTTCTAAAAGTGTTTAATTTCCTTGACTAAGAAAGGAACAGCAACTAAGAAAGAAGTTGGACTACATACTGATAGCCACTTTCCAACAAGTAGAAAAGATGAGAAAAAACCCCAGGAATCTTCCTGAATAGATCTCAGAGGATCTAAAGTAATGAATCTCAGCCAAATTAAACCAAATGCCTTTTATCCAGTCTATCTTTTATATACCTAAGGAAATGACAAATCTTTGAGTAAGGAGATAAGAAAAGGTGATGGCAAGTGAACCACTGATCCTTTCCTGAATTTGTCATTGCTGCTTTCTCTCTCAATCCTGGAGCGCTGCTATTGAAAGCCAATTTAATTGGCTTAGACAGACTAATCACAATGTAAAAGTGATTTTTCTTACATTTTTTCTCCTCTGTGACTAACTTACTCGGAAGAAAGGAAGCTGATGGGAGGTAATGTGAAGGGGGTAGAGATGCTACTGCTACATCCTTGTCTTAGCTACTGTTTCAGGTGGTATCACTAGCAGAAAAATGTGCAGTCTGCTTTTACTTTCCATTTGCAAATTGTACACAGTAGAGAGTAAAAATTAAAGCTTCAAGCCTTTTGAACAACCCTGGATATGAAGCACCTATTTATAGTAAAATACTTGTTTTCTGCATATACATATATTTCTGGTTCTATACCTATGTGTATATTTATCTCAGTTTCTTTTTTCTCATAGTTATTTAATACAGATTTATGACTGCTACATTAAATTGAGAATTCAATATCTTTGAGGTGCTAATACTTTTATAGGTTGTATTTAAGCTTTTTTTCTTTCATCCAAATACAATGTAGTTTTATAAATTTTCCGTGCAGTTTCACGCTGGCCCAGAAAACAAACAAACAAACAAACAAGCTCCAAATAATTATGAGTCTTCGTGTTACAGATCTTCACAATTAAATTCATCTCCATTAAATAAAATCATTGAGTATTCAAGAAACACTGCAAACGAGTCAAGTGGACCTCTACAATTATTCTGCTTTAAAGTTTTGGATTTTTTTGACACTTTCCACTAGATCATGTTGCTCAAAACCCCATCTAACCTGGCTTTGAATACTTCCAGAGATGAGGTTTCTACAACTTCTCTGGGTAACTTGTTCCAGTGTCTCACCATCCTCACAATTAAGAACTTCTTCCTTGCATCTAATGTAAACCTACCCTCTTCAGTTTAAAGCCACTTCCCTTTGCCATATCTCTACAAGACCTTGTAAAAAGTCCCTCCCCAGCTTTCTTGTAGACCCCCTTCAGATACTGGAAGGTTGCAGTAAGGTTTCCCCAGAGCTTTCTCCAGGCTGAACAATCCCAGGTCTCTCAAACTGTCTCATAGGAGAGGTATTCTAGCCCCATGATCATCTTCATGGGCCTCCTTTGGACTCTCTCTGAGAGGTCCATGTCCTTCTTGTGCTGGGAGCCCCAGAGACAAACACAATACTCTAGCTGGGTTCTTACAAGAGTGAAGTGGAGGGGGAGAATCGCCTCTGTTGACCTGCTGGTCACACTTACTTTGATGCAGCCCAGGATATAACTGGGCTGGGCTGCAAGCATATGTTGCCAGGTCATGTTGAGCTTTGCCTCAAACAACAACCCAAAGTCCTCTGTACAGCTGCTCGCAATACACTCCTCACCCACCATGTATAAGATGAACCTTATGAGGTTCAACAAGGCCAAGTGCATGGTCCTGCACCTGGGCCAGTGCAACCAGCATTATCAGTGTAGGCTGGGAGAGGATATACTGGAGAGCAGCCCTGTGGAAAGGGACCTTGGGGGTCCTGGTGGATGAAAAACTGGATATGAGCCACCAATGTGCAATCGTAGCCCAGAAGGCCAATCACATCCTGGGCTGCATCAAAAGAAGTGTGGCCAGCAGATCAAGTGAGGCGATTTTGCCCCTCTGCTCTGCCCTGGTGAGACCTCACCTGGAGTATTGCGTCCGGTTTTGGAGCCCCCAGCACAAGAAGGATGTGGACATATTGGAGCGTGTCCAGAGGAGAGCAACCAAGATGATCAGGGGAATGGATCATCTCTTGTATGAAGACAGGCTGAGAGAGTTGGGGCTGTTCAGCCTGGAGAAGAGAAGCCTGTATCCTTCTATTAGAATCATAGAATGTTCTAGGCTGCAAGAGACCTCTAGGGGTCACCTGGTCCAACCTCCCTGCTCTAGTAGGGACAACTCTACATAGCTCACATTGCTCAGAGCCACATCAAGCCTGACCTTGAATGACTCCAAGGATGGGGCCTCCACCACCTCTCTGGGCAGTCCAGTCCAGTGATCTATCATCCTTGTGTTAAATAACATTTTTCTAATATTCAGCCTAAATCTATCCTTTCCTAGCTTAAAACCATTACTCCTTGTCCTATTGCTACAAACTCTTTTAAACAGACCTTCCCCCGCCTTCCTTTAGGCCCCCTTTAGGTACTGGAAGGTCACTCTAAAGTCTCCCTTGAACCTTCTCTTCTCCAGGTTGAACAGCCCCAACTCTTTCAGCCTGTCTTCATATGAGAGATGTTTCATTCCCCTGATCATTTTGGTGGCCTTCCTCTGGGCACGCTCCAATATCCACATCCTTTTTGTTCTTGGGGCTCCAGAACTGGATGCAATACTCCAGGTGAGGTCTCACCAGGGCAGAGCGGAGGGGAAAAATCACCTCTCTTGGTCTGCTGGGCACACTTCTTTTGATGCAGCCCAGGAAGTGATTGGCCTTCTGGGCTGTGATTGCACATTGGTGGCTCATATCCAGTTTTTCATTCACCAGCACTCTATCCATAGAAGCCATCTCACCACGTCTCCGTGATGCCAATAAGATCATATCCCTGTGGGCACATGCAGGTCTTTAACTCCTCTTGTTTATTCCCCATGCAACAGGTGAGTGTTTGCTTAGAGGCATTTAAGATAGGCCTCCCCGATGAAGTTGATTTGGTGGCTGGAGTGGCTGGAATTCCATTGCACTGTTGTTCAGGTGTTGTTCTGCTGACCTGTGATCCTTTTCCAAGCTCTGGGCATCTATTTCTGTGTCGTGGGTTAACACCACAAAGGCACTTACCCACTGTTTAACCCTCCCTTCCCACCCCCCCACTTTTCCCCCCCCTTCCCCCCTCTGTTGTGGAAGGAGAACTGGGAGGGAAAAAAAAGTGAAAAACCCTATGGGTTGAGATAACGACAGTTTCATAGAACAATTCAAAGAGAGGAAACAACAGTAGTAATGATAATACTAACGAAATTATATGTAAAGCAAGTGATGTAAACCACAAGAATGTAGCTGGTACCCAGACACTGTTCCAACTGAAGCCAGCCCCTGAAAAGACAGCTCCTTCCCCGGGCCAGCCCTCCCCTTATATAGCAGGCATGAGGTCAGTATGTTATTGAATGTTCCATTGGCTTGTTCAGTTGTTTATCCTGGCTCTGGCCTTTCCCAGCTGCAGCTTCTCCCAGCTGATTTTAAGCATTAACCCTATCTTACATGAACCCAGGACATGCTAATAACTGGTAGGAGTGGGATGGGTTGAGCTTCCCCACCCCTAGCAACTTTAATTTAAAGCCCTCTTCACCAGCTTGGCAAACATATGACCAAAGATCATAGAATTATTCAGGTTGGAAAAGACCCTTGGGATCATCAAATCCAACCATCAACCCTACTGTACAAGTTCTCCTCTGAACTATATCCCCTAACACCACATCTAAATGACCCTTAAACACATCCAGGGATAGTGACTCAACCACCTCCCTGGACAGCTTATTCCAGTATCTGACTACTCTTTCCATGAAAAATGTTTTCCTAATGCCCAGTCTAAACCTACCCTGTTGCAGCTTGAAACCATTCCGTATTGTTCTATCACTAATTACCTGTGTGAGGACACCAGCACCAACCTCTCTACAATGTCCTTTCAGGTAGTTGTAGAGAGTGATGAGGTCTCCCCTTAGCCTCCTCTTCCTCAAACTAAACAGTCCTAGCTCCTTCAATTGCTCTTCATAAGATTTTTTCTCCAGGCCCTTCACCAGCTTCGTTGCCCTCCTCTGCACTCACTCCAGCACCTCAATATCTCTCTTGTATTGAGATGCTCTTCACCTTCTCTGACAGACTCCATTGGCCCACAGTACACTAAGTTTCTCAAAACAAGTTCCACAGTCTAAAGCAGCCAAACCCCTTGGCTGTGGCACCAGTGCTGTAACCATTTGTTGATTAGCCAGATTTGCCTGGCCCTTTCAAACCCCTTCCCTTTGACTTGGAGGATTGGTGAAAAAACTATCTGTGCTCCAGAGTCTCTTGCTGCCACTCCCAGAGCTTTGTAATGTTTCTTGATATGCCTCAAACTGCTTCTGGCTGTATCAGTGGTGCTCATGTGAAAAAACAGCAGTGGATTATAGTCAGTGGACTGTACAAAGCTTGGTAGTCTCTTGGTGACATCCCTGATACGAGCCACCAGTAGGCAGCACATCTTTAAAGAATGCATCAGATTGGCAGATAGGTGCCTCTGTACCTCTCAGAAGAGAGTTGCCTACTACTATCACACATTGCCCTTTCTTTGTTGTGCTGGTGTATAGGAAGTAGGCTGGGTTGCCTTAGCTCCAGCATCTCTCCCAATATTACAAGGCTCTCCTCTTCGGTCTGCAGAGTGGTGAAACAATTATTATATTATCTGTTCCTTTTTCATTAAAATCAAAGTACCATATACATGAGAATTTTTTTCACGAATTTGCACATTCTGGTCGCATTCATTATTTTTCACACAATGAGACAAATCTCATAAGATAGAAGCAGATGGTGGCAGCTCCCTAGTACTATCAAATCAAATTGAGATAGCAAAAATAAACATCGATCCCAAGCTTAGAAACTAGGTGAACATTCTGCCTTCTCATAAGCTGTGCCAAGTTCTTTTGAAACCGTGAGCAAAATAATGTTGATTAAGAAATAACTGTGCATCTCCAAAAACAATTCTTAAAAGACATTATTTTACTGGACACATGAGACTACCTTGTACTTAAACTGCTATATCAAGATGGGTTTCGTTTCAAAAGAGTGAATATACTCCTTCTGGTCTGTGTGTTAAGGAAGTACTCTGCTCAATGATAATTCTGTGTCCCCTGGGGTTCATTATTTGAAATTTAAGAACTATAGGTAATATTTGTGGTGTTTCTTCAACCCCTCTATGGAACAATAAATATCCCTAAAACATACAGCAAAAATATCACTACTATATGATGAAAACCCACATAGTATATACAATCCAAATTCACTGTCTTATTAGCAACATCAAAACTTGGTTCTGTATTTTTCTCCTTTTATTAATTTCTTTCACATATTAATTTTTTCACCATTTAAAAAAACTTCTACTATGGCACATGATAAGCAACAGAAGTAGGAAAAAGAAATACACTATGAATATAATATAAACATTGGATTGCATCAGCCCTAGTTATACTTTTGATTTTAAGCATAAAGTATAAGGAACAAAACATTTTCATTGATTTAGGACTTGGAACATATTTGCTAGTAGGAAAAGCTAAATTGAACTTCTGTTGGTACACTTAAACTATAATCTTCTAGGATTTAAACTGAGCAAAACCCATTTGCTTTCCTCTTTGCCTCCTTCCTATCCACCCTGATGGGCCCATACAATCATATCTCTCCTGCATTCAGACAATGCAGTTTAGCTTGTCTAGTCTAAAGAGTGAGGACGCTAGACTATTTTAAGGAAAGGATTACCAAATTTCTCAACATGGGTCAAGTCTCTCCTTGCTCTCCAAAAAAAAACTACCTCTCAACTTTTTTTTTTTTTTTAATAGTCCTTGTTTCACTATTTAACATTTTTATCTAAGATTATTACCTTTTAAAAATTCATATTGTGTGTACTACTAATGGAAAAGAGTTGCAACTGATTGAAAAGTGGTATTGTTTTTATGTTACAAAACTTGTCTTTGACAGAAGAATATAAATAAATATGCCTACAATGTTAATGTTTTTATGTGACATTTGAATAGTGTGTGGAACAGTGGAAAAGGAGAGGTTTTATGAGAAGTGGACTGGGACAATAACATAACATTTGTGTGATACTGGCATGATATACTTTATAGATAAGAATAACTCAATTCAGGCAGAAATGTTTATCCATCCATCTTCTATGGAATACTTCTTTGTTATCTTCCAGAGAGTGACTTACCCTGTAAAAAACATGTTACACAACCGATTATGTATCTTGATATTCACAACAAAATAAATGTTATGACAAATTAATTTGTTGAAAAGATACCACGAAAGATATCACAGCATAAATGAAAAGTGTTATGACAAACAGTGTTTATAAATGAAAAATCATTCTCCTTAGTGTAGTCAAAGGTAGTTTTTATTTTAGATTTTGGTATACTCTGCACCTAACTGAAATTGGTTGTATCATCAAAACATTAAATTATGACATATTAGATCACTAACAAGGCATGTGCTAGATGTGTTAACATAGGACTGAGGGAAAGAAAATCCTATTGTGTCAATGAATAACATAATACTATAGTTTAGCACTGTGCCTATGTGGGAGAGAATGTCAATCTTAGAGCAATTCCTCTTGTCATTCAATCAAATTCTTCTGTAATTCTGGGGATGTGAGAAAAGCACAAAAGGTTACTATTATCTTCAAGTTTGGCTCTATAATCTCATTAGAGCAATGGGGGAATTCACAGCCTGATTTACTGTTCTGTCCTGTCTGAAGAATTTGGAAAGACAGAATCAAATCAGGTTAAATTTTGAATTTAATTTTTTTTCTTTTGTAATCCCAAATGCTATAAATATATTTTCAATAATTAGAAGCTTTTTTTTTTTTTTTTACAGCCTCCATCAATGCTGAACATATCTGCAAACTTGAAACAAAATGATGTTATAATCTATGTGGCACGGGGTATTAAAAGTGTTAATTTTCCTGTTTATTGCTGCTATATTTTTTCTTCTTTTTATTGCATTGATTCTAAGCATCAAACAACATATAGCCTGGATTTCCATTTACTTCTTTATGGCAAAGGATCTCTTTGACATTTGACTACATTTCTTAGATCTCTCTCTTTACCCTTTCCCATTATTCTTTATCTTTTTCATATGTTGTCCTTCTCCCTGGGTCTTGGCTTTTTACCCAAAAGCCAAGAAGAGGAATCCACTGAAAAGGACTGGTAGCAATTTGAGATTCTTGTTGCTACCACTCTCTTGAATCGATTTCTCCTCACTTCTAAAACTTGAAGTTCCTTCCGTATTTTACAGGGATAGTATTGCAACAGTGTTAGCCCTATCAGATTTTTTCCCCAACTCCAAGTTGCCTTAATGTCCTCAGACACAGAGATTTTTTGCTTCAGGGGACAAACCTATAAACAATTAATTAATATTCAGACCTCAAAATTGAGGATTTTATATTTTCAAATTATCTGAAAAGTGTCAGGAACAATAAAATGAGGGGGGAATAGGATTACTTCAATGGATACTTTATTTCTTTAGAGGTAAAGCTGAGAATGTGGGGCATACAAAAACAGATATTTAACAAAGGAGCTTGAACTTTGAATTTATTTACCACAGGATATATAGCAACTACAAAGCATTTGTCTGCTAATTTAACAATATTTTTGACAAGTTCATAGTATCTCCTTTGTTAAAGCCGCATTTCAATTTCTTTCTTACAGAAATATTCTCCCAGGACTCTTTATAGAGTCCTATAGAGGAGTGTTTTGGTGCATAGACTCATCCTGCAAATGTTCACAAAGTTGTGACATAACATTTCAACTGTCTTAAAACCTGCTCAAGTTTACTTGCCAACTTATGGCTCATTTGCAAGTAAAATATGCCTTCCTTCCCAATCATCTGCTGCTTTCAATGATCATTTCCCATTTGTTTAATAATATATGCCAAGTGCCTTCCAAACATCTTTTATCCTTAGACTGTCTTATCATCATTATCTTGTATGGTAGCAATTCCAGTCTCAAAAGAAATGAACAACATAAGGAACTCAAATATCTAGGTGGCAGGTCACTTTATAAAAAAGTGCAAAATGTTATTAGTAAGGCCTATCTAAAAACAGTAACGCATTTTTTAAAATGTACCAAAAAGAACAAAAATGGAAATGATCTTGAGAAGCATTTGGGGAATTTTGATCAATCAATGAGTGTTTTAAACAATATCTATTATTTGTGAATTAAAAAATCTGAAATATGTTACCATAGTGATGATGCTGGACAAGCATTAGTTTCTAAAATTCTAACTGGAAAATAATGGTCTTGATTCTGTAGAAATAATTGTGTATTACACCAATCAAGAAGGAATGGCTAGTTTTGATTGGAGAGCCAGTAAGGTGAAGTTATCTAAGGAAAAGAAAGAATTTGCAAACTTTATGTGCATCAGCTTTAATTTTGTGAGTAAATATACTGCCATTATTGTTTGAAAGAGATTTAGATAATCTAGCAACAGGACCACAAGTTAGCATGCTCTTCCCCAAAGAGCTTCTGAGACCAGTTGTGAAAAATATTCAAGATGTATTTGGGAGAAGAGATATTTTTAACAACCTTGGAAGAGTGCAGCTAAATAGAATAAAAGGTATGACATAATAATAATAAAAACTAATTAACAATAAAAGAGATATTAGATTAACAGAAATTAATTCAATAATTTCAATGTTTTAATCCCCTCCTCCAAGCCATACACTTTTAATATCACATTACTCACTTCTGGGCCTATGAATGTACTTTAAGACTTGATAACTGTTGTAAACACTGATGACACTTGCCATTTGGATAAGAGATTTGGATTTTATTTCCTACACACCTTAATTGTGCCTTAAGGTATGTGATACAGAAAAAAATAGCTCTACTTTTGCACTTGGAAGTTTAAGGCAGTGTTTGGGGCTTTTTTGCTATTTTTGCTCTTTGTGAACACTGGTACCTCATTCTTGAGGTTTTTTTTTTAAATTTTCTGTTTTGGAAAATGTATGGTAGCATACAGTTCCTTTGGAACACTCAGAATATTCACCATGGTAATAAGAGCTTATAATTTTGGGAAAGGTAATAAACAAAGTTCAATGTTATTTCTGGAATGGATGGATCTGTGCAAATTTGAAAGACCACCTACAGTGTGTGTGCTCTCTCAGAATTTTATTAATAAAGACAGACAATATCTGAGCAACAAGAAAAATACTAGTACTCAGCAAATGTAATATATATCTTAGATAGCTCAAGACAGAATAAGCAGTTAGCATTTAAATAGTGTTTTACTGTTTCAAATCACCTTACTGATAGCCATGACACCAGTGTATGGTAGATTTCTACTAACAGCCTTGACTACCAGCCTACTTTACTGAAGTGTTACCAAGACTTCTGTCTGGGACTACCACATTACTGATCAAATTTTTTTGTCACATTTGGGAGATGAAGAAATGGCATTTAAGAGGAACCCAAAGTAATTTTTGCCAATAAACCAAGCAATAACAATTCAATGTATTTATGGGTTTTTTTTAGAAATGTTTTTCTGTAATTCACACAGAGTTACTCATCATTGGACACCAATAACTTGATTATACAAAGTAACAATCTGTTTTCAAGCTTCCAAAGAGACCTGCATTTAAACTCCTGTCAAAAAACATGGAAATTTGCTTCTCAAAACCCCATTATCTCAATAGATGTAAATATTTTCTATGTTACCCAAAAATACAATATATTTTTACCTTCATGAATAAAAAGTCATTTCTGTCAAACAGAGGAAAACCTGGCAACAAAGACAAAGTAATACACTTGTAAGCTTAAAAATAACAAACAAAACACCAACACCTCCTCTCCTCCCCAGGAAAAAACCCGAAGCCATGCACTAATTTTCTTATCTTGGCTGCTTTTCCTTGTCATTGTTCTGCTTAGCATCCCCATCAGTTCAATACTTTCTCAGCCAGCATGAAAAAATTTCTGCTGTTAACTTGCTAAACTGTTAGACTCAACTGTACTGTGGAGTCTGAACTAACTGGTTCCAAGCAGTATTCGTGAGTGCATAGGACAAAAAAAATGGATATCCCACTTATCTTATAGCCTTGTTTACAGTGAGCAATAAAATAAGTATGTTTAGTTGTGAACAACTCTCAGAGAATATCAGAAAGTTCTGTAGGAACTTCAAATGAAATAGAAGAGTTCATTGAAGCAAAAGTTGGTGAACACTGTGGGAAAAAAAGCAGAATAGAAACTCTTCCCTTGCGACAACATGTGTGACACAATGGAGAGCATACTTAAAGCTCTGAGCTGCAAACTCCTCCCTGTTAGGGGAATTCATCGTTTATGTAAGAGATTTAATTGCAGCCATCTTCAAACAAATTGAAAAATAACCAGAAGGTAAGTGAAAGATTCATTTAATAATCTCAATGAGACAGAGCCTAGAGCATCTGAAGGCCTTAACAAGTGTTAATGATTATACCTGAAAAAAATATCTGGTTCTGATTCAGAATTATTAATTTAGGTGCAGTAGGGAGGATTAAGAAATTATATCAGATTAATGTGGGGAATAAAAACAAGCAGAAGTGAAACGTGCTAAATAAAATAAATAAATTAATTAACTCAAAAACAAACAAAAAAACCCAAAATTGCATACCTAAATTTTTGCTAGTTCTTGAAGACATGAGATAGTTTGTCTTTTGTGTATTTTTCAAGGAAGAAAGGTGATTTTTCTATTGTCTCGTACACTGTTGGTTTACTGACACACTCCAGTGCCTTCTAATAATTTCCTAAAAGTAATTTTTCCTTCTGATCTTAATCAAATACGTTTTACAGTATTCAGCATAACGTTAAGTCACATGATGTAGTGAAATAATCACTGTGATACAATCAACATCTAAACTCAACTCACACAATCATTTCTTATCCCGAGGACCAGAGAACCAAAGCAGTCTTGTTATATAAATGAAGCAAACCATGGCTTACTTGTGGTGGATCTTCTCCGTTTCATTTCTCAAGTTTGGGTCCTTGGATCATCTTGATGTATGGTACTTTGTTGTTGGTTTTGGTTATAGTTATATTACTGTCAATATAAAATGAAATCATAAACTCATTTGTCACTGTCTTCTCAATTATGGGAATTGAGCACTGATAATTTTTTTTTTTTTTTACTTCTTAGGAGGTCCGGTGTTCCTGAGTCTGATGAGTCTGTTGGCTGCAGTACCAAAGTGAGATCTGTTACAGTTTCTTCACCATCTGAAGAAGGAAGCCTCAAAAAGAACTACAATCATCTGACACATACTACACTGTAAGCTTTTACTAAATTTTCAGTAAACTACTATGATGAGGTCTTCTTTCGGCATTATACTTCATCCAACTTTTCAGACTATTTGAATATCTGTATTTTGCATTATTTTCCTCAAACCTATTGGTTTGTATTTCTCCTATTTCAATCTCATTTTTTAATTTTCTGCCTGATTCCTTGATCTCACTTGGTCCCATTTGTATTATGCCTTTGTGCTCTCTGGTGTTCACCTCAAGTTCTAATTTATTCTCACCTGCATATTTCATTAACGTATTTTTTACTCCCACATCCACGTTAATTATAAAGATGTTAAACTGAATGAATCTCTACAGAATGCTATTAAACATTCCCTTGTACACTCCAGATTTGATACTTTGAGCCTTTATTTTACAGTTAGCTCTCAATCCATGTGACAACGTTCTTCTGCAAGCCATTGGAAAACAATTTTCAGTACAATTCTGCAAGGTATCATATCAAGCACTTTACTAGAGACCATATATATATATATACATATTGCATTCCCTTCATCCACTAAGTATGTGATTGTGTCAAAAGAAAAAAAAAAAGCCGTTATACTTTATCACTTGACGACTGGGTTTGGGATTGGGCAAAGAAAGATCTGAATTATTTTTTATAACCTTTGCATCGTGATTCGTAAAGCACTGTTTGCAGCTTTACCCAGGATCATTTAAATTCCCCAGGCATCAGGATCTTTTTCTGCTGCTTGTGGTATTTAGCACTAAATGCTTGTTCTCAGAATAGAATAGCAGGGCAAAAGTCTCCTTCAGACCAACCTGCCTGCTGAACTATGGTGGATCTTACAGCAGGTTCTGCTGCAAATGCTACAGCAAAGTATGCCATGAAATACATATCTCCCACAGACAACAAAGTCATCTTTGTGCTATCTGGAAAGCTTCCATCATGCTCTCATGTGGGAGAAGCTCTCCCAACTCAACCTTCTGACTGCGTCGTCTGGGAAGACAGCATGCCCTGTTACTTTCATGGCATTTTGGTTTTGCTCTTTTCTGAGGCTACTTTCTAACAAATTTGATTTTCTATGTTAAATTGTTTCCATCCCTGGCAATTTTCTCCCGGCTACTTACTTTCTTTTCTAATTACTAGGGACAATTAGGGTAATCCAACTTCTTTCTACAGGTTCTGCAGTTTGACAATGGAATCTGATTGGGACCAAATTCAGCTGTTATATATCTAGCAAATTATGTGTTTGCTTGGGAAGGTAAATTGGAGACCTGGTGTATTTGTCTAACTGTTTACAGCAATACTCAGCACCAAAAGAGTATTGCAATCTTTCATTATGAAATAATGCATTGGCTGGAAAGGAAACAAAACCAAATTTTCACATTGTTTTAGTTTTATGCAAAGGCTACTCTAAAAACAGTCAAGGGAGCCCAGCCACAAAATCAGATTTGGAATTGTCTCTTAGCAAGCAAAGACTAATATGAAAAACCAATGTGCCTTAGAATGACAATCGGAATAGCTACATTTCAAACTTAATAAACAGTTCAGTTCCAAAGAGGGCATTTTGACATCCAAACTGTATGCCCTAATGTTTCAAACCAAATACTAAATAAATTATTAAACCTATATGAGCTGCTTATTTCCATTTAAAATACAATACAAATCAAATATGACATTTAAAACTTTTCTATAATGTCTATAAAGAGTGGTAAGAAGAACACAGACTTGTAAAAGAGGCTTGTTCAGTGCTTATAAGACTGACCTATCAATACTGGAAGTCATTAAAAATACCGATCTTCCATATGAAGTTCTCCATCAAGATATTTGTGGCTTAAAATGTTGAAAGGTTAATACTGACAATAAAGCTATAGCTGTCTCAGTTTCTTCTAGCATTTATTCTCCAAATCCTTTTTGCCAGTGAAGTCATTTGTAACATACCCACTGTTTAAGGCGTCTCTAATATATTTAACCTGATTAGGCTAGTGTTAGGCTGAGACAATTTTGGTTTGCTGGGTTTTTTAGGGAGGTAAAGGCAAGCTGGCTCCTCTGCTTCTTTTGGTAACAAAAGGGACAACATTTGATAAAAGTTCTGCTAGTGTTTTCAGGCTTTTACAGCTAGTGAAAGTTAATTTGCAATAAAAAAACTCTTGGGTTTTTCTAGCTTAAGAGTCATCCTGATTGAACTAATAAAAGATTGTAAATAAGGCATGAGTGAGCTCTTCTACACACTGATGTTGAGCATATTTTCTCTGCATGTTGTGACAACATCTTCAGAAGTTACTAAGAATGCCCAGAGCTCAGCAAAGATGGTAAGAGGAGAGCTTCACTAGTTCATCACAGCAGGGGCCATAGAGAATATTCATGCCATGCTAACTTAGAGGTTCTGAATGCTCTCTGAATAAAATTCTGCTGGCACTGGAGTTGAAACAGTAAGACACCATTTAGGTATATAAGACAAGTGCCTAAAACACATACGGTTGTTACGGTGGCTTAATTTTTTATTTTACAATGTACATAGTTTTCATATTTTAACTTAACTGCTATTTTAAACGTTATAATTCTTAAGTATCTGCTTAGCACAAACTCTGTGTGTATAATTTAGTAAAACTAAGATATGTTCTTAATGGTTATCAATTTCGAGATTTATGATGTTTTGGGGTGTTTTTTTCTGAGATTTATGATGTTTTTTTCTAAGTGATCAAATTTAGAAAGCCACAACAACAGAGCTGTAAATATGGAGGCAAGAACAGAATGTTTACCTGAGAGTTTTCTTACTCGGTTTTTAGTTTGGCTGCCCACCCCCCACCCAACCTCCCACTACCTTTTATTTTACATGAATTGCTACCTGCATTTTTGGGTTGGATTTTCAGAAGTAAATTAAGATTTTCTTTGTTCAAACACTTGTGCTTTCAGTGCATCAGTGAATGAAATATAAATCACAGCAGACCATCTAACAGATGTGCCATAGGCTTCCCTCATGAAAAACTAGCTAAGTAGACAGCAGAGGCACAACCTGAAATTTACAAAACGGTTTCAAAAAAATAGCTCTAATCACTGAAGTTTTAGTAAGTCTTTCATGCAGGTACTTAAAATACATGGTGAAGTTCTAATTTAAAATTAGATTTTTTGTTATGTTGCTGGAGGCAGAAGTAAAAAATTTTCAGGACCTGATGAAGATGGCCATGGACATTGTCTTATGAATCTTTGTAATATAGCTGATCAAAAATGTTCCGTTGGAAGTTCATTTCCAACAGAAGACCAGTTTTTTACTAAATATTATGGGGCCAAAATTTGCTGGTTTGCTGTCTTACGACCATTGTCAACATTGTTTCCTATAGTTTTCTTCTAATTAAGTTTCAAATTTTATGTCCAAACCTAGATTTTTATTAACTCTGGCTGATTACTGCTAAATAAATTGAAGAAACGGTGTCCCCAGTCTTTAATGTGTATTTGCAAACCTGGTGTGGGAAAAGCTTTTGCAAAAAGGAAGAGGTTAACTTGATCACCACCTGAATAAAATGAGAAGTTAATTAGATTAGATTCCAGCACAAAAGAACTGGGATTAGATATTATGAAGAACATTTTCACGATAAAGATATTGAAAACAACAGTGAATTGCTAGGTAAAACCAGCTGCCAACAAGGAATGCCTTTAGTAGCAGATTCAGTAAACATCAGCCAGGAATGACAAAGATAAAATTGACCTTGTGTGAGGCAAGGTGTCAGGCTAGACTTCCTGAGTTACTTTGCAGACTTACTATTCCATGATTCTATCACAGTAGGTGTGTATGTACCATGAGAAGATTCACAGCTGTCAGTGGGACAACTCAGAAATGCTAAACTCTTGTGAAAGATTCTCCATGGTCAGAATATTTACATCTGCAGTAGGCAACAGTAAAAAAAGATGAAAAGGTACATGTTTTTATAGCACTCTGCTTTCTGGTTTTTGGGTTGTTTACCATTTGTTTTCTAGCATAAGTTGCTCAGTATGTATTTTATAATATTAAGAGATGGATGTTTCTTACTGGATATGGGAAAAGGTCAGATTCTCTATTCCTTGAAAAATTCCTTGTGCTTTTTAAAGCTTCATTTTTATATAAAAGTAGTATCCAGCAGAAGGAAAATATAAACAAATACATTCTCAACCATTTGTCTCAATTCAGTTGTCTCTTTTGAAAAATTTAAAATGAAATTTGGAGAGCTTTGAGGATTCTCTGGATTTCTGTGTCTTCAGTTTCTGATCACTTCTCTAGTCACTTGGAAGCTGTGAAATGAAAATCTTGGTATCCCTGAAGTATGGGAGGCAGTTCCTCATTAGGAAGTTCAGAAGCCTGAAAGTTGTTACCTTAACCACTCTAGAGAGCACTTACTGCAGGTAGGACTCCCATTGATTTTCAGCTCCTGGTTTTTCGGCCCTGTGACAAGAAACCTTGAAGTCTCTAGTCCTAGAATGGGACTGTTTTTGAGATACATCTCAGTGAAAACTTGAGATGTCAGGATCTGGTTTCTCCAGGAATAGAAGCCCAGGAGTCCTTAGAGCCACCTAATTGTTGAAGTGCTCCATTCTCCTCTGATCTGGCCTGATGAGAGGGCGCTGCTGGAACCACCACTTGCTTGCCTCTTATCACAAATTTGTTGAGCCTGATTTTTAGAATTTCACATTTGTCTGTGAAAATCTGCTTTTACTTGGAAAACAACCAACCAGGTTTGTATTAATGTTGTTTAAAGCTCTAGATGGAAATCTTCTAATAGTAGTTTGCAGGGAAAAGCAAAACTGAAAAAAAAAAAACCACACAAAAAAACAACAAACCAAAACTGAAATCTATTTGCATGCAAAATCAAAGTTCTTTCATATACTAGGTCTGCTTCATCATTCTGCCAATTTTTATGGGCTTGCAGTCACAAGTTTCTAGGCATTTTCAAATTTTGCTTCTCTGTTGCTGTGTGGAAAAACTGTGCCAACAACACATGAATTGACTAACAAACTGAGTGTAATTGGAAACTGTTACTTTGTCAATACACGGTGTACTGCCAAATGTAAAAATGCCATGCAAACAGAAATTAAAAAAAAAAAAACAGAAAAAAATATATTCAATATTACGTGAATTTTAACACAATGAAAATTAAACAATTACTTTCAAATTGTGAACTGTCAGAGTGAATTCACTGAAGAGTAAATTGACTAATTTCCTTTAGTCCTGATATTTTCTCCATACTTGAGTTGTTGTTGATACGGTGTTTTCATTATGTTGTTAACAATTGGATGACATAAATATAAACTGCTTAAATATTTATGATGTGGTGTTTAGCATAATTGTTACAATTGCATAAAACATAAGAACCGTGTCCACTATATTTTGGTAAAAATAGAACGTTTCCTATTTTGCGTAATGAAGAAATTTCTTGGATGAGAGATCATCTGGAAGACAATTCAGAAATAAAAGGGGAAAGGAGATAGTGAAAGGTCACAGACCAGGAAATAAATTACCCGTACTTAAAAAGAGAAAAGGAATCTGAAAATTCTCTATCCAATTGTATTCTGACATTCAATAAAGTCTAACTTGCAGGCTTATTCTTAGTTCTTGCTTTACAAAAGTAGTTCTTGTTTTTTTCCTTTACCATATACTCAGAATAGGACTTTCATACTCTTCCCTTCTTTCCTATCTGAAGCTCAATGACTGTGACTGATAATTTTGACTAACTTGTCACATTCCCACTGATTTCCTTGTCTATTTCAGCTGTTGTGGTAAACCTGACACATCAGATTTTAGAATTTTCAGATCCTAAAAGATCTGTTAAAGGTTTGAGATTGAGGGGTTTTGTATGCATCCCAAATTCCCATATGTTTTTACACTGGTGGGATGATTTTTGAAGAGTATTCTCAGTTTAACTCTTAGTGAGGTTATCTGCCTCAAAATCCTTATAGGATGCTTTGCATAATGCAGTAATTCTTTTTCACTTGTTCTGAAATTACAGTTACTGTTCTCATATATTGGGCAGTCACATGATGATTCCCATTTGTTCTACATCTTGGTGTCCTAGTCATAAAAAGCTTTGGTTTTCACTTAGATTTTTCAGGTATTGTTTTCCTTAATTTCTTTTTCTCCTTAGTACTTTATGCTACTTATATACTGATTTATCCTCTAATGATTTGTTCTTACAGACCTTCTCAAGGAATGTCTAAATTGTAATCTAACTCTGAAATCTGCTTTTTGACACCTATGTAGCTTACATACACAATATTTTTATGTATTTTATTTCCTGTGTTTTGATTCTATGTGTACTTGTACAAACAGCAAAAGAAAGAGGGAGGAAAGGAACTAAAATGATTTTTTAAAAAGCACTGAATTTGCAGACAAGTTCACACAAATTTTTAAAGTTTTCTAACACCTTTTTCTGAACAAGTGCTGTATTTTGATGAACAGATAAGAGCTTTCCACAGAAAGGACCTAACTTGTGCATGCTGGTGCAAAAACAGCAAGGACATGCTAATGTGGGTACAAGTTTGTTGTTGAATGCTTGCGTTTAGATTTGAACTGCCTAGGGTTGAATGTGCTCTATAGATACATCTTTCATGCTGTCTTAGCAACACTGCTACCACTGTCATTCCCAAGATCACATTCATCATACTCATAGTGTTGTACAAATCCCTGTAATCATTGAAGAACTAAATTCATTGCCCAAATATTTCAACCTAAACTATTTATTTCAGTGGCAATGTTTTAGTTCTGGCTGGGTTTTTTTTTGGTTTTTTTTTTTTTTTTTATTAAGATTCACATATCATTAAGCCCACCTG